>PVKS010013633.1:0-50280 GCA_004027875.1 Aplodontia rufa
TGTGTGTGTGTGTGTGTGTATATATATATGTGTGTATATATATATATATATATATATATATATATATATATATATACATATAGTTTCTGAGTTAGGTCTTGGAGCAGTGGCTTGGCGGTTATAGCACTTGCCCGGCATGTGCAAGTATCCAAGTTCAAACCCCAGCACCACGTAGACAAAGAAGTCTTAGAGCAATGAAGGCCACATGAAAAACTAAATAAAAACTGTTTCTCTCCTCTCTCCCTCTCTCTCACTGTCCCTCTCTCTTAAAAAAAAAAAAGAAAAAGAAAAAGAAAACTAGTGGTCTAGTGCAATAATAGTTAAGTGACCAATAGAATGAAAACAAAAATAATTTGGAGCCAGGTATGGTGGCACACATTTGTCTTCGCATGTACCTTCAGGAGGCTAAGGTGGGAGGATCACAAGTTTGAGGACAGCTGGGCAATGTCATGAAACCCTGTCTCAAAATAAAATACAAAGAACTGCTGATATAGCTCAGTTGTAAAGTACTTGCTTAGCATGGCCCTGGATTCATTCCCCATCTCCACCATAATAAGAAAGAAAAAAAAGAAAATGAGTTTCTGGATCTGTCTGGGCAACAGGCTGAGAAAGAAAAATATAGGGAAGACCATTGTGTAATCATAAGAAATTTTGCAAGTTTTGGTCTTTACCATGTACCTGTGTTACTCTGACATATGAATTTATTTTTATGTATAAAGCTTTAAGTCAGAAATTATACTGCTAGGAATTTTTGAAGAAAGTAACTCATTAACTGAATATTTTATGTTTATGGAATTTAGTTGTAGTGCTGTATATTATTTTAAGAATTTAAACAATTACATATCCATCAAAAGCTGTGAATAAAAATACACATCCAGCACATTTCAGAAATAATAAGTACCCGATTGATGTATTGATACAGATCTACACTTGTGACAGAAAATAATAGTAGTCCTCCAGTGTCCATCTTTTCTCTCTTCCATATGCAGAAAGTCTTTGATTTGGGGCTGGTCGCTTAACCAACAGGAGTGAATTCTCAACCTTCCTTATAGTTAAGTGTCTCTATGGTACTTTTAGCCAGTTAGACATCAGGAGAAGTTGTGTGTGCAATTTCCAGAAAAATTATCTTTATGAGAAGATATACCCCTTCTCGCTTTCCTTCTCATTGACTTGAAGCCATTCTGGATGAGGGGATCCAGTTAAGGGAGGCCATCCTTGCCAGCAATAACAAGGGTTCTGAGGGTGCAGCTCTGTGATCCAACTTGTTCTTACTTTGGGAGCCTGATTCTAAAGTATCCGATGCTCACTATCAAGAAAAAAAAAGTTTAAAATAAATTTATTGGAAAAATATATTGCAAAAGAGAATGTGTTTTGAGAACAACCAGAGATAAGATAGATAATACAGAGGACTTGAACACCACTATTGAGCTATTAGAACTAAGGGGCACTCCACCAAATGACAGCCAAATACACATTCTTCTCAAGTGTACATGGAATGTTCTCTAGGACAGATCACATGCTAGAACACAAAACAAAGTCTTAACAAATTCAAAAGATAGAAAATTTACACAGCATCTATTCCAATAGAGTGGAATGAAACTAGAAATCAATTGGTAGAAGGAAAACTGGAAAATCTACAAATATGTGGAAAATTAAGAGTGAACTCTTAAACAGTGGGTCAAAGAAGTCATAAGGGAAATTAGAAAATACTTTTAAACATGAAAATCAAACCACAATATAACAAAACTTATGGGATGCAATGCTGAAAGGGCAGTATGTAGCTATGGATCACACCCATAGTATAACATCAAAGTTCTCAAACTCATGACTTATCTTTCAGCTCAAGGAACTAGAAATAGAAGAACAAACTAAACCCAAAGTAAACAAAATAAAGAAAGTAAAGAGATGGAGTGGTGGCTCAGCAGTTACAGCACTTGCCTGGCATGCTTGAAGATGTGGGTTCAAATCCCAGCACCACATACACAGCAATGTCTCAGAGCGAGGAAAGCCACATGAAAAAATAAATAAAATTGACTCTCTCTCTCTCTCTATTTCTCTCTCTCACTGTCCTTTTTTCTTTTTAAAAAAGATAATAACCTAATTAAAAGAAAAATTAATGAAATAGAGAATTTTTAAAAAATCAATGCAAATAGAGTGACCTTATTAAAAAGATCAATAAGAAGAGTTAAAACAAAAATGCCAAAAATCAGAAATTGGGTATTTACGTGAAATAAAAAGGATTATGAGAAAGTATTATGAAAAATTGTACGCCAACAAAGTGGGTAATTGGAGAAGTGGAAAAATTCCTGGAAGCTCACAATCTACTGAAACTAAATCATAAGAAATCAAAAATCTGAACAGACTAATGGTAGGAAAGAAAATTAATTAATGATGAAAATATCTCCCAGTGAAGTAAAGTTCAAGAACATTAAATTTTCTATATGTTATATTTAAAAAAAAAAAGAGAGAGAGGGACAGTGAGAAAGAAAGAGAGAGAATCAATTTTCTTTAGTTTTTCATGTGGCTTTCGTTGCTCTGACACTTTTTTGTGTATGCGGAGCTGAGATTCAAAGCTGCATCCTTATGCATGCCAGGCAAGTGCCATAACCACTGAACCACTGGTCCAGACCCAGGAATGGTTAAATTTACTAGAAAGGTCTACCAAACATTTGGAGAAGACTACTACCAATCTTTCTTAATGTCTTCCAGAAACTTCAATAAGAGAGAACAACTCCAAGCTCATTATGTAAAGTTAGCATTACCCTGATGCCCAAAGCAGAAAAAGACACTACTGATGATAAGTATAGACCAATATCCCTAATGCATGTTGATTTAAAAAATCCTCAATACGATGAGAGCAAGCCAAATTCAATAGTATATTAAATAGTATAATAAAATGGGTTTTATTCCTGGGATGTAAGGATGGTTCAACATATTGAAAACATCAATCAAGCTGGGTATGGCAGCACACACATGTAATCCCAGAAACTTGGGTGGCTGAGGCAGGAGTATTACAAGCTCCAGGACAGAACACACACACACACACACACACACACACACACACACACACACACACACATCAATCAATATAGTACACTATATTTAAAAACTTAAAGACATACACGGTTAACTTAATTAATGCAGAAAAAGCACTTGACAACATTCAATGTCCTTCCATGATTTAAAAATACTTAATAAATTAGGAATAAAAAGAAATTTACAGAATATAATAAAGACCTGTAAGAAAGACCAGATATGAAAAACTCACAGCAAATATCATATCAATAGTAAAAAACTGAAAGTTTTTTCTCTAAGGTAAGAAACATGACAGGGACATCAACTTTCATCATTTCTATTCTACATATTTTTGGAATTTATAGTTAGTACAATTAAACAAGAAAAAGAAATAAAAGGCATCCAACAGAGAGAAAGAAATCAGATTGTCTCATTCATAGGTAGTAACATAGGAAGTCACAGAGATTACACACACACATACACTTTAAACTAATAAAAGAGTTCAGAAAATGTGGAGAATACAAAATCAACATACAAAAAGCAGTTCCATTTTATACATTAACAAAGAACAACATGAAAAGGAAAGTATAAGCACAATTCAATAACATTAAATACAATAACATTAAAAAGAATAAGATGCTAGGACTAAAACCACAATGAACGTTAAACACTTAAACAATGAAAACAGCAAAGCATGACTGAAAGAAAATTTCAAAAACATGAATTAATGGAAATATACTCCACATTCATGGATTGGAAAGCAATAGTTTTAAGACATCAATACTACCAAAGATATTTCCAGATTCAGTGCAGTCATATCTAAATTCCGATGGAATATCTTGCAGAAATAAAAAGAATACCAAAATTCATATGGAGTTCAGGGGGATCCCAAATGGCCAAAACAATTTTGGTAAAGAAAAACAAAGTTGGGAGACTTCCAGTACTTGATTTCAAAATACATTACAAAACTTTTGGGGGAAACTGCAACAGGTGAAACCCAAGGTGGTCATCCATGATTGGGCATTACCCCTGGATAACTATGTATACATACATTGGTTACTGATGGTTTGATAATGTTTCCCCCTCAATTCTATCTCTATATACTTCTAATTTAAAAAATACAAAAAAATACATTACAAAACTACAGTAATAAAAAGTGGCACTGGCACAGAGCCAGACATAAAGAACCGTGGCAAGGAAGAGAGACCCCAGAAATAAACTCTTTTGTCTATGGTCAAATAATCTTTGACAAGAATTCCAAGACCAGTCTGTGGGAAAAGGACAGTCTTTTCAATAAATGATGTTAGGAAAACTAACATCAAGAAAAATAATGAAATCAGACCCTAACATGTACAAAAACTCATTTCAAAAAGGATTAAAGATGTTATAGTTTGTAAGACTCGAAACTATAAAACCCCTAGAAGAAAACATGGAAAAGCTTCATGGCATTGGATTGGCAGTGATTCTTCAGATGTGACATCAAAAACACAGGCAGCTAAAGGAAAAACATAGCAATGGAATTATACCAAACTTAAAAATGCCTGTGCATCAAAGAGCACAATCAACAGAATGAAAATGCAATCTACAGAATGAAAGAAAACATTTGCAAATCTTTTATCTGATAAGAGATTAATATTCAGAGTGTATTAAGAACACCTCTAGGGCTGGAGCGGTGGCTCAGTGGTTTCGGCACTTGCCTGGCAAGCGCGAGGACCCTAGTTCGAACCCCAGCACCACGTACACAGCTAAGTGTTGGAACAACTAAGGCCATATGAAAAACTAAAGTTGTTTCTCTCTTTCTCTGTCTCTCTCACTGTCCTTCTCTCTCTTTTTAAAAAAAAAAAGAACACCTCTAATTCAATTATTAAAAAACTAAATAATCTGATTAGAAATGGGCAAAGGGATTGAATAGACATTTATCAGAGCAAAACACAAAAATGGCCAACAAACATGTAAAGGAATGTTCAATGTCACCAATCATCAGAGAAATTCAAATCAAAATGAGATATCTCCTCATTTCCATTAGTATGGCTATTATTTTTTAAAAAGTCAGAAAATAAACATCGGTGAAAAGTAGATATATTGGAAAAGCTGTGCACTGTTGGTAAAAATGTAAAATGGTCCAACCATTATGGAAAACAAAGTGTGGTTTGTCAAAATATTAAATATAGAATTACCATATAAGTCAACGACTCACCTGAGGGTAGATAATTTTTTTAAAAAATTGAAAGCGGGGTCTCAAAGAGATATCTGTATACCCAAGTTCATAGATGCACTATGGCCAAGAGGTGAATGCAGCCCATATACCCACCAACAGGTGGCTGGATAAACAAACTGTGATATGTACACAAAATGGAATATTATTCAGCCTTTAAGAAAGAAGAAAATCCTATCACAGGCTATAACCTGCATGAACCTTGAAGACAGTAATCTAAGAAAAAAAGACAAATAGTTCATGATTCAATTGATATAAGAGATCTAAAGTATTTAAATTCATGGAAACAAAACAAATAGTGGCTGGGGGAGGGAAAATGAGAGTTGTTCAGTGGGTGGAACTTTAAAAATATGTTTCCAATTAACATGGAAACTAAAATTACTGAGATGAACACATAAGATTAACATGGTAAATTTTAAGTTCTGTGTTTTTCACCACAATAAAACTGAATACAGGGCTGGAGAAGTGACTCAGTGTTGGAGCGCATGTCTGGCATGTGCAAGGACCCAGGTTCAAACCCCAGCACCACATACACAACTAAGTGTTGGAGAAACAAAGGCCAGATGGAAAAATAAATAAAATTGATTCTATCTCTCCCTCTTTCTTAAAAAAATACATATTTTGATTACCAACCTTCTGTGTGTATGTATTCTCTGTGTGTTTAAAATCAAACTAAAGTTAGAGAGAAGTTCATAGTGAAATGCTTGTAGTGGCTGTCAAAACCAATCGAAACCTTTTCTCTTAGCTTTCCAGATGCTCTGCTATTTGTACAGTGAGCACAAAATATTTTCATGATCAGAAAAAAATGAAGCTGTTTCCACTGAAAAATATAGAATAAAGTTTTCACTGAGGTAGAGTAGAGGAAGTAGATCAAGGGAAGGGGAAAGGGAGGGAGAGAGAAGGCATCTGGGAATGAGATTGATCAAATGATGTTATGTGCACATAAGACTATGGCATAATGAATCCCACAGCTGTGACAATTATACTGCAAAAATAAAAACATTTAGAAAATGGTTCACTGGGGCTTATCATGAAGGAATGACTCACATGGGAAACCCATCCTTACAAAAGATGCTATTGCATTCTGGGAACTTCAAGTCTTTAGGATACTGTGGAAATCCTTGGGTGATGCTTGGAACTTCTGGGACGGTTACATCATCTGTCTAGTCTTGGGAAGAAGAGGCAAAAGCTAGACAGCCCTACCTCACAAGGTAAAAACTGTTCTCAAAGAACAAATTTTATTTCATCAATTCCTTTAAATTAGTTGAAAAGCAGAGGCAGACATTGAGGGAACTGAGAGGGGGAGGAGCTGAGGTGAGGGGATTAATAGCTTTAGATAGAAATGCCCAGACCACATGCATGTTGACAATTTAGCTTTGGGTTGCATCTCTTTTATCTTGACCTGGCCTGAGTATCTGAGTCACAGTGACAAAATAGTGGGTGATTACCTCACCAGTGTTTGATGACTATTTGTGCATGCCCTTTGGCCTTTTGAAGCTCTGACCCAGGGCTACATTGTATTGTGCTGAAAAGAAATCATTAATTGTATCTTTAAAATCTTTTATATGACTGACCAGATGAAGTGTCCGTAAAGGTGACAAGAAAGAGTTAAACTAGAAGATCTTCCAGGTTATTAAAACCAAATGTTCAGAAAAGGACTTCCACTGTAAATGTCAAAATCCTTCGGTTGCTCTGTAAACCTTTTAGACTCTAACAGACACCAAAGTCTGTCAACAAACTAATATACATCATGATGGACAAATGCAGAGATTATTCTTGTGTGACTCCATGCTAACAAGACTGGCTCCAGATGCTAACACTAAATGTTTTTTAATCCCACAAAAATTATACTGTATTGCAGGAATCTTGCCAATCCAGATTTACCAAACCAACAAGCCAGAAAAATTAATAAAATAAGTTACAGCTTCCATCAAATATTTAACAAATCTTATCCTAAATCTAATGTTAGGCATGCAATTCTGGTCTATTCCTACTCTTGTTTTTAAGTTTGAATGTACATGTATCATTAACATCTTTTTTTATTTTGGAATCTTCTCAATTTTAAGAAATAATCTTGAAATATTTTGGGTTCCTCTTTTTTTCCCCAAATCCAGTTACTCAATTTAGAACACATCTTTATTTTCTTGATTAAAGTGAATTAAAGAGTAAATTGTGGGGCTGGAGCAGTGGCTCAGCAGTTAGGGCGCTTGCCTAGCATGTGCCATGACACGGCTTCAAACTCCAGCACAACAAAGTGTTGGAGCAGTGAAAACCAGATGAAAAACTATCCCTTTTTTTAAAAATAAATAAATAAATAAATAAATTTTGTTGAAGATGAAACTGTTTTAACAATTTAGTTATGGTTTTTGTACTACAAGTGATATGTTTACATAATCTTTCCTGATATTGATTGTAATTGTAGAGTCACAAAAAAAGAAAGAAGAGATATATAAAAGGAGGGGAGGAAAAAAGCAAATAAAAAGAATAGAAGGAAGAAGGAAGGAAGGAAGAGAAGGAAGCAATAAAAGGGAAAGAGATACACACAGCCATGAGCTGACTTCTCAGGTAGGTGCTCTTCCAATATTAGCAACAGTCCAGACAAGTAAATCAAATCCATCTCAAACCCAATGTGAACAAATGTTCAGATCTTCAGATTAAAAGCAAAATACATATAAACATTGTCCAAAAACTTTTATTCTATCTATGAATATATTTTCCCTAAATTGAGGAGTTAAAATATTGCTAGTTTTTAAAAATAAAATTTAAAAAATATTATCATACAAAGGGAAAATAAATACATTTTCTTAATATCTCCAGGAAAATCTAGGTAGCAAGCCACATGCAATTTTTGAGTGGATTTGTGCTGACTTAGAAAACATTCTCAACATGTGGGTCTTAAAAAATTGTGCTAGGCTTGCAAGTTATAGCAAAGCAAGGGTAAGAACTGTCTTAGGATGTTTGTTAGTTTTTCTTTAGTTTATATGTAGCCAGCTGGTTTCTGACCTCTTTGTGTAAATATCCAGCTTTTCACATAATCAGATTCCATATTACCTTGTTATGACATCATCCTGGGCAGGCTTTGATCCCCACTGACTTTATTTAAACCATATACGTAAACTTGAATAACAATAAGAAGATTGCTTCTTATCCACTAAATACCACAAATATATTTGTATTTCTATATGTATGTTTGCATAATAACAATAGACCTTCAAAGGGGTTAGCAGTATTCTAAAAGCATATCCTATTTTATTTTAAACAACTGAATTTTCAAAAAAATGAAAACCTTTGTATATCTCTGGTGAAATATACATTTAACGTCAGCACCCTTTTTCTGAAATTGTTAACATTTTGATATTTTTGTTCAACTGATATTTTAAAAGCAGGGGGATTGAAATATAAAATTTAGAAGCCTTGTTACATATCATTTTTGCATATGGATGCATGAAAATAAAGGTTGAGCTGTATTCTTTGGTAGTCAGGGATCCAGAGCAAAAAAGACACAATGTTCTTCTAAATAGCCAAAAAAAAAAAAAAAAAAAAAAAAAAAAAAAAAAAAAAAAAAAAAAAAAAAAAGAAAGAAAGAAAGAAAAAGAAAAAGAAAAGCTTATTTAGTGCCTGATTAAGATAAATGACACAAGGCAGCTGTAAAAAGAATTCTCACCAGCCATTGACCCACAAACTGGGGTGTCATTTTTCATGTTTATAAAAGTATAAAAATAAACTTAAAATAACACCAAATCTTTAGAGTTATAATGACATTTCCTAAATTCTGTTTTGAAGGGTATTCATTCTTTTAAAGCTAAAAAAGAAGAAAACATCCTTATTTCTCTAGAACTTGGATGCCAGTTAAACACAAGTCAGATTTCTACAGACCTACTATACCCCCAATACCTAGAATAGCACATGGGTACACAGTAGGTGACATAAATTTCGTGCAAGAAATTAATGAATAAAATATTAATAACATCCAATCATGTGAAGATTTGCATGCTAAAGCAATGTCACACACTTGAAAGATGAACAGAACTAGCAGATACATCATTGTAATGAATCTTTATTGACTGCTCTTTCTATGCCAGGCATTATGCTAAGTGTTTTATTTACATTCCCTTATGACTAAAATAGCCCTCAAGGAGGTGATACTAAGCAGTCTCCTCTGAGGAACTCTGACTTCCGGAATAGTAATAATGGGTTCAAGGTCACACAGGTAATAAATAGTGCAGCCTAAGTTCAAGTTCAAGTCATCCTGGTTCCAGAGGATACATTAAACACACACACACACACACACACACTAATTTCATGGCAACTTTATGGTCTTTAGGTTCAATTTAAACTAAAGCTACAAATTAAAAAAAAAACACATAGAACTGATTTCCATAGGATGAAGCACCTTTAAGACACCGTAAGTTTTCTTTCCAGGGACACATGTTTCTGTTATTATGTAGAAATGTTGGTATCAATCAAAGATACTATATTTTTTCCCCACCGGTCATAAGAATTTATCCTATTAAAACATTTTCACAAATGGATAAAGAAGTTGGTATAAGAATTTAACTGCTTATTTTGTTTATAATTGCAAAAAACCGGGGGCAGTTTCAGTGCAACCCAGTAAATACCCGTGAAGCAAATTAGGAAAGTGCACTGTGGAAGGAATGTGACTTCCATGAGGCCACACTGTGGAACCCAGCAGGTCAGCTGCATCTGAGCTCTTGACTACGGGTCAGGTGTGTGACTTACGACCACTACCTCTGGAGGCCTCTTTTTCCTGATTTGTACTAATAGCATGGGTACTAATAGCATGTGTTGCGTGGAATTGCAAGTGGCGCTGGTGAAGATGCTGTTGGAAGAGGAGGCTTGAGATGACCAGCTCAGCACTGTCTTTTCCTATTTTGGGGTTGCAATATCTTCAGTATCTGGATCCACATCAATGGGCAACTACTAATAGCAATGGCAAAGACAAGTGGCCAAATTGCTGCCTAGAGGTACAACATGTTCGCATTTTAAACATTTTTTAAAGACTATTTCCAACAGAAATGTTGAATTTTGCTGTGTATATTTTTATTTACCATCCCCATTGCTTCTTTATATGATGTACTCAATGGACCTCCAGTCAAATTCTTTCATGGATTGAAGGAAATGTCCATCGGGAACATTTTCAGGTCAGTCTGTAACAGAAGAGAGGCAGACACTTCAGAGCTTCACGATCCACTCTCAGCATCCTCACTCCGTTGCAGGGCGCCTAGCATGATCTTGCGGTTGTCCACAGGGCAGTAAGGATGCCTGCTGAACAGGCCAGCTCTCGGAGCCACTCTACTCTCAGAAGCAAAATGAGCTCATTCATCTTATTCAGAACTTCACCTTTTGTCATCATGTTTTCTGTTTACTTTCCTTTATGAAGACAAACATGTTTCCAACTCTAAATCTGCACACTGGATCATCTCCCTCCTTGGGAGGAGGCAGTAATGGGTTTACATAAATTAGCAAAGTTTCAAAGTAATTTCTTGTATTTACTTCAATTCCAATAGAAAAAAACACCATGTTTTCCAAAATTTACCATCTTTCCTTTCTCCCTCTTTTTTTTTTTCCTATGAGAGATTTAACCCAGGGACTTTTAACAAGCAACATCCCAACACTTTTTTATTTTGAAACAAGTTCTCACTAAGTTGCTTAGGGCCTCGCTAAGTTCCTGAGGCTGGTTTTGAATTTGTGATCCTCCTTCTTCCCGAACTTCTGGATTTACAGGCATGCACCACTGCTTCTAGTAACCATTTTTCTTTCATATAATCTACCAAAATCTTCAGAAACGAAAGGGAGATGTTCTGGTCACAATATAAGAGGAGAAGGCAGCTGAGTGACTCAGGATTTGAGGTAGACAGTTTCCCCTGGGATGAATTCCAAAGAGTTTTAACATGAATTGCACAGCTATGTGTCACTGGCCTCTGCTACGTCTTCCACTTCATGCCATTTCAATTTTGTCCAAGTTTTTCTGAATATCCTCATTTCCTTAGATCCTAATAAGCCCTTAAAAGTGCAATTCCTGTAGCCTGGAACCATTTCCATCCCTACCCACTGCGTGTGACTTCTCCTAACTACTACTTCCGGGTCTTTCTTCATCCTTCACCAAGGCTTTGCTTTGACATGGTTCTTCAATATGCTTCCTGTGTCCATCAAGGTTCTCCAGAGAAACAGAGCCAAAAGAAATTTCGTTATAAGAAATTGGCTCACAAGATCGGAGAGGTGGAGAAATCCCTCAATTCATCCTCTGCAAGCTGATGACCCAAGAAGCCCAGTGGTGGAGTGGATCTCAGTCCAAGGGCAGGGGATGAGGCAGCCCAAACCAAGCTGAGGCAGGAAAAAGGGGGAAAACCCCTCCTTTCCCCACCTGGCTATTCAAGCCCTCAGTGACGCCCATCCACATTGGGGAGAGCCATCTGCTCTACTCAGTGCACCAATTAAATGTGTTTACTTAAGACAAACCCAGAAATAATGCTTAGTCTGTACTTTGTGGCCAAACTGACACACAGAATTGTCTATCACATTTTCATTCTCATACATATTTTTGCTCTCTCCAAACTGTTAAAGCAAAATATATAAGCAGTCTATGAGAGAGAAGACTGTGTCTTTTTGTTTACTAATGAATTCTTGGGACTTTGCACGTTGTGCCTGGCACAAAGGAGGATATTAACACATAAGTGAACACTGTGTTTTCTAATGATGAGAATATAAAATGTTTACCTGGTCCAGACTTTCAGACGAAAACAGGAGATGTTATGATATTGAAATTTGTGCACTATTGATTCATGTAACAACATGTATGAATCTTAATTGCATTTTGTTAAGTACAAGAATCCAGACACCTAGGATGGCATAGTTATGATTCCATTTATATGTTATTCAGGAAATTGTAAAACTATAGGAACAAAAATAGATCAGTGGTCCCCAGGAGTTCCAAAAGATGGACAGGGAAATTCACGACAAAGTGGCAACACAAAGGCATTTCTGGGTGATGGGACTGGTCTGTGTGGGACTAAGTTGTTGGACACTTGGCTGCGTGCATTTGTCAAATCCTTGAGCTGTGTGACCTGTATGTAAATGTAACACAAATGAACCTGGATATTAAGAAAACACAGGATGGAATGCAGAAGATGAGAAATGAATCCAGCTATATTATAAACATATCAGATCACTGAAGAATGTGGGTGAGAAAGAAGAGACCCAAATACATTTAACAAAGTATTTTCACTGATACTAAAAGGTTAAGTACAGAGTAACTGCATACCAAAACTCTTGTGCTGGTAAATGTATTTCTCACAGCTTAGCAATTCTTACATATTAGAGTTGAACAATGTAAACACATTGTGATATTGAGAGCTTGATTTCTCACTGTCAGAGAAAGAAGATATAAATAAAGGAGAAAAGCTAGAATGAAACTTATTATATTGGGTTGGAATTAGGGCTACAAGAATAAACTTATTTTGTTTAAATAGAGATATATAAAATATGGATACTTTAAGATATATTTGCATATATAGAAAAATATAAGGGAATATACTCATACAAATTTGTTAGATACCATACCTGTGTACAAGTATAGATAATGTATTTCTGCAGGTATATATATTTCTGTATGTATATGTACATATACATAATAAAATTATAAAAGCTCATGTATTTCATAGCTATTTCTGCTGAGAAGACTTGGAAATAGTGACCCTCCTATAGAAACATGCACTTCAAGAATCAAGAGACTGGGGTGCAGGTGATGTAGAGTTAATTCTGGTTTAGGAACAAATGTATATCATATTGATACTCTTATTTATGATTGTACAATAACTCAACTCCTTAATAAAAACTTTTTTTTAAAAAAAGAAAGAAACATGCACTTCAAGCTCGTTAATTTCTAAATACCATTTTTCAGTAAAAGGAGCTAGGATTCCTTAGAGAAATTGCTGATTATATGACCATTCTGGGAAACATAAAATGAGCCTGAGGTATCTTATAGTGCTGGAATATAAGGAAGTAATAATTATTAAAGAAGAAATCCAGGATACAGGAATGTCAAAATGACACAAGAGGGCGGGGGTGGTGGCTTAGCCGTTACAGAGTTTGTCTGGCATGTGCAACTACATGGGTTCAAACCCCAGCACCCCGTATACAACTAAGTATCAAAGCAAGGAAAGCCATGTGAAAAACTCAATAAAAATTAATTCTCTCTGTCTCTCTCTCTCTCACACTGTCCTACTTTCTTTTGAAAAAAAAAAAAAAGAAGACACAAGAAATAATCTAAAAGAGCTGCCAGTGGCTAAAGAAGTAAGAATTTGAGCAATAAAATAAACAGCAATAACATCGTATTATAAAATCATAAAATAAAATAGATGCCCATGAGTCCAGACAGAGAGAAGTAAGTGATTAAATCAATAACTAAATTGGTGAGAGAGATGAGATGATCATTTTGGAAGAGTTCCAATTAATGCATGCAGAAAAAATCAAGGAAATAGAAAATTACGGTTAGAATATCACAGCAATGCTTGCTTCAGTCAAGGCTGAAACAAATCTAGAACAAATGTTAAAATTAACAGGTAAAATTTTAAGAGGAAAAAACAGGATTCATAGCTTCAAAATATCTCCCTTAAAATATGTATTAATTACTTTGGGGGTTTTAACATACCTCAACAAATTTGAGAAGTTAGAGTTTCATCTCCTACTTCTAAGTGCTAAAGCTTAGTACCTTGCTTCTAATGAGTAGAATATGAAATGGGAAAAATAGTAACTTTATGTTTGAGAAACCTGACAAATACACCAGTAAAAAGACATCAAAATCGTGCACATCCTGACCTGATGTGATGAGAAGACATGACTTTTGTATATTTCTCCAAATCGATAACCTCAATCCAATCATAAGCAAATATTAAACAAGCCCAAACTGAGGGACATTTTACAAAATATTTTATCACAGAAGTGTCATGGTATTGAAAGAAAAAGAAAAACCAAAGCACTCACAAGTTGGAAGAAAATGGTATCATGAATTAGATCCTGGGACAGAAAATGGCATTAGTGTGAAAGCTGGGGAAACCCGAATAGAGTTTCAGACCAGTGCTAGTTTTGGTCAATGTACCACAGTTAGGTAAGATGTTAACATTAGAGTAAGCTGGGTAATGGGTTTGTGGAAGCTCTTGGTCCTATATTTGCAGGTCTTATGCAAATCTAAAATTATTTGAAGGAAAATGGAAGAAAAACGGCATAGAGCGGGTAGTCCATTGAATTGCTGAGATCACAGGAGTATCAGACTCCGGTGCCATACAACCACAAGCAATGTCCAAACCGTGCACTGAAGCTGGCCTCCCCAGTGTAATACT
The DNA here is from genome assembly GCA_004027875.1 of Aplodontia rufa. Taxonomy (NCBI): domain Eukaryota; kingdom Metazoa; phylum Chordata; class Mammalia; order Rodentia; family Aplodontiidae; genus Aplodontia; species Aplodontia rufa. The sequence continues at coordinate 14,590 of PVKS010013633.1, forward strand.
ACTTCTGCTCAAACAGCCAATACCTCTGGCAGTGTCCGCTGCTGCTCTGCGAATGGGATCTTATTGTAATAGTCACTGACTCTGGAAAGAATTCCCTGAGTTTTCTGCTTTTCTACACCTATAGCCCTCTGCTGAAAATAGCGGAGTTTTGCGTGATTAGTGGAAGCCAGGGCAAATGACTATTCCTACTTTAAGAGAAACAGGGAAAATAAGTGTCTGGCACTTTTTCAGTTTGTCTAACAGGAGAACCTCCCCAAATGTATGAAGGGAGTTCCGAGCTTGACCTCCTAGAAGAGTGAAAAAAAAATATTTATCTTTTGTTCATACAGTTAGAACATTGAAGCAAATGCAAAAGAAGTGTTTAAGCAATTTGGTTCAGTCTATCTAATTGTGTAAAACAGAAACCTGGAGAGGAAGACAAGGTGAAGAAAAGCTGGTCCCTGCAGAAATATATTTTGATTTTTACTTTACCTCCTACTGTTCATTCTCTTATAATTTATTATTTTCCTATATGGTCTGTTTTATATCCTCACTCACTAAAAATACAAACACAATGCTGTTTACAGGTAAAAATATTTCATCTCCTCTCAATTAAGACTGTTTTTATCACAAAGCTTCTTTTAATTTGGAAATGTACATTACTCATTAATTGCTAATTAAATGCATCCATGATTTAGTTTATGAAAGAAAGAAAATAGATATTAATTTGTGTTTAAGCTTTTAAAATTAGGTGAGAACCATTTTCTTTTGATGAACCATCAAGGTGAAAACGATGGGGACCCCGGTGTCGGCCAGTCTGCACTGCCCCCACCACCCTGAGGCTGGCAAGCTTTCCTGTGTTTTTAGCCCATTACCTTCAGTCACATTCATGGTCTCTGCTCCTGCCCCATTTGTTCTCTTTAAAAACTTAAAGACAGTTCACTGTCTTGAAATGGAGAGAAACAGAGCTGACAAACTTTTGCCAATAATTACATTCATGCTTTCACTGAGTAGCTGCCAACACACGATAAAGTGTCCAATGAAAGAGAAAGGGGGAAAAATGTCCTTTCAGGGTTAATCATCAACTGTTGCCAGAGTGTTTGGAAAGAAACATTAAGAATCTCTCCCTGTTAAAATTCATTTTAAATACCCTCGCTGAACCAAAATATTGCTTCATGTTGAAGTTATCTATTCCTTATAACTATGCTGGGACTGCTGGCCTTGACCTTCCCACTGTAACCCAATCATATTTGAAGGATATGGCAAAGACTGGGTAGGCTTGGGTAAAAGAAAGCTGAGGTTCACACAGGCCTTGTAAAAATGGCCATTCAGCCACAAGGAGAAAAGGCCTGGACCCAGGCCTTACCTGCAACTTCTGTTTCCCTGTGTTTTACACCAGTTAAAAGTTGGAAGTTTTATTTTTAAGTCTGAAAGTAAAGCTAAGAGAAAATTCTTCTCTCTGAAAACTCAGAGAACATAAACTGGAAAAATAGGATGGTAAAAAAGAAAAGCTTTGTTATTGTACCCAGCATCCCTACATGATAAAGAAAAAGGAGTCTAAGCCTACAAAACAGGTAAAAGCTGTAAGTCTTAAAGTTCTAGACAAGACAGGGAGAATGGCTCAAATATTGCAATAAAAGTACGCATGATAACAATAATAGTAGTTCATGATGAACATGTACCTTGCTAGACATCATTTTAAATTGATTAGTTTTTCTTAAAACTAGTCTATGTACAGTTTGCTGTTTCCTCATGTAACTGGAAAAAGACGGGCACAGATATATATTAGTTTTTCATGTGGCTTTCATTTCTCTACACTTGATTGTGTACGTGGTGCTGGGGTTCCAACTCGAGTCCTTATGTATGCCAGGCAAGCGCCGTAACCGCTGTAACCACTGAGCCATCACTCCAGCTCCAAACAGATATTTTAATCAAATCGCAAAGTGACCCAGCTGCTAAGAGTGGAAAGAAGTATATGAACTCATGAATTTAGACACTACTCCCTGAATCTTTGAGTGGTCCTAGGTCTGTCTGATTGTTTAGGGGAGACCAAGAAGTCCCGTGGCAGGCTGCAGCAAGGTTGGTGGGAATAGAACCGACTCTGCGTGTTCTGCTCTACCACAGTGGTTACTGGAAGCAGTCGCACCTCTTGACAAGATCACTTAGGTTTTTACAGCCAAGGACACATGGGCAAATAGCAAATCCATTTTCCCAATGTATATTGCTAAACACCAGTCACCATTGTCTATTTAAACATAGCTGTTGCACTAGTGTTCGGATTCTAGCATTATTTCAGTGGAAACAATTGCAGTTGCTATCAACAGTTGGTTCACTTTTTTATGTTCGGTTTCCTTGGGACATTTTTATTTATCTAAGTATCTATATCTACATCTATCTAAGTATCTGACTATAAAAATTTCAGCAACCAAATACAATAAAAACATAAACTTTAGTGTTTGTTCTTATCCTAGTCTGATGCAGGTTATCAAGGGCACCCTGTTCAAGGAATTAGTTATTTCCATCCTCAACCCAGTGGTGCTGCCTGGTGATGTCTGCAGGTGGGTGAGGAAAGAGAGGGAGCAGAGAATCTCAAGAGAAGCTCTCAGAGACTGGGAGTATAGCTTCTCTCTACATTTCATTGATTATGAACCTGGGAAATGTGGTTTAATATTGGTCCCAGATAAAAAAGGCAAATCATGTGTATTTGTGCTGGCCTCTGCTGCCCAAATTCTAACCAATTTCATCCACTGTATTTATGTGATAGGGCTTATAGGTTTCAGATAATTTAAGAAACCAAAGGGAGAAAATCTCATTTCTTTGGTGCCTTGGGACCAAAGGGAGAAATTCTCATAAAAGTAATTTAAAGAACTCTGCAATTTGCTCCTATCCTTTGGTCAATCCTATAATCAGCTTGTAAACGTGGCTCCTAGACTTTAAATTGTCTTTCTCTTCTAGCCCTGGTGACAATCTCTTAAATTTGTTGGTGGCATGATCCCATCACACCTTTTCTCATTACTAAGCAGCTGCTCATGTTCATTCTTGGGAATGTATTTCTTTGTCCCTCTGACATTGTCCTAGCAAACGGAATTGCTGTTAACTACTCACACATTTCTTGATTTTATTTTATTAAAAATAAAATCATTATGAACTTCTCAAATGCTATGCTAATCACTAGCTTTACAAATTACCAAAATAAGAAAATAAAAGATTCTGAAGCTTTAATTTTCAGTATTTGTGCTGAGTAATACTAACATCTCCACACATCAGAAAAATGCTCTAAAGAGAATAAACTAGTAGCATAATAAGAGAGGTAAATGGCTGAAAAAGAATGGCTCACTCGATCTCAGCATTAGCATTTCTTATTTATTGTTAAGTGTCTCCTTGGAATCAATCAAATTTGCATTAGCAATGGAAGAACCTAGATGATCACCAGTGATTAGTCTGTCAGGAGTAAAGATTAGGAGTTCAGGCCCTGGAGACGGACTGCTTAGATTTCATAAGCTATGTGTCCTTGGGCAAGTCTCCCAAGCTCATTGTGCCTCGGTCTTCTCAACTATAAAACAGATATAATAAAGTGCATACCATGTACGGTTGATGAAAGGATTAAACGAGGCAGCTGCTACTATTTATATTGATAAAAGCATGTAGACTGGGGCTAGGCACATATTATGTAATTGACATATATTAGCCACAATCATTATAAGCATCATCAATATTTTTATTATTTTCACCCCTCCCAATAAATAAATGACTTTTGCATTTTCAGATAAAAAAAATTCCTCTTTGTTTTGAGATAGTCAAAAACCATAACTTTAGTCTGTGTTCCAAAAAGAAATGATGAAATTAAAATTTGTTGTCCACACAAATATTATGGTCTGGACCTAGAAGTGTCCCCTGAAAAGCTCTTGTACTGAAAGCATAACCCCCAAAGCAGAAAGGTTCAGAGGTGGGGCTGTGAGCAATGATGGGAAATGTAACCTCGTCAGCGGGTTCAATCATTTGATGGATAAGCACTTTGGAAGTCTATTATCCCCGTGGGAACTGGAGGCAGGTGGGCGTGGCTGGAGGAAGCAGGTCCCTGAGGGTGGCCCCTAGGGACTGTATCCTGTCCCTGGCTGCTTGCACTCTCTACTACCTGCTTTCTAGTTGCCATGAACTGAGAAAGTTTCCAGTGTAACCCCTTCTGCCATCTCAGGCCTGGAGCCCTTCAGAACCGTTGGAATTAAAAGAATATTCCAAACATGACAATCATATAGTCTCAGAATAATGGAGTGAGCTGACTACAGACTGATCCTCCAGAACCAAGAGCCCCAAATCAACTTTTCACCCTCTAAGTTGTTCTTGTCAGATATTTTGGTCACAGCAAAGAAAAACTGACAAATACAACATCCAATAGTCAAAAATCAATAGGCTCATGCCCTCATTTTCAAACAAGCTTATTTATTTGTTATTTACGCATTAATTAATCCAATCAAAGCTGATTGGATGCTTGCATTGGGCCAATATTGTACCTCCACTACCTAGCAGCTGTGTGTACTAGAGCAACCTTCCTTACCTCTTTGAGCTTGACTTTTTTCACATGAAAATTGAAATAATAATGTCCACTTCTATCATTGTTGCAAAAAGTAAATTAAAGCAGATGTGTAAAATAATGGTACAGTACTAACAATAAGCACTCAATCAATAAATTATTATTCGCAAAAATCAAAATGAAAAGTTTTTTCCTGAGACATGGTCTTTCCATATGATTTTTCAAACCGCAGATTTTATCTTGATTTATTGGTAAGTGTCAAAAACAAATTTTAACTAATTCTTAAGTAGAATCAACATTTTTAAAAACAAAAAAAAAGATTTAAAGAAATAGCATACAATAGAGTAGTGTAAAGGAAGAGATTGAGATAGAATAAAACAGACAAGAGCACATCATTGTACTGTGACTTTAGCTTCACTCGTATAGATACCTATGTGTCTATAGGTTTTGGTTGGGTGTAAGACCTTTCTTACTAAAGTCCACAGGCCAAAGTTTGAAAGCTTTTTGGTAATATACGAACAGTGCTGGTTGGTACCTTTAATTTCCCAGAAGCCTGAATGTTGTTTGTGTTTGTTATGCTTGTTCAAAGAAATAGCTCCACCATGTATAACAGAAACAGCACATATAGGATTTTTAAACTAATCCGTATCAAGCTTGCTCGGTGGTTTGATGGAGGGATAAAATTATTGACTAAAACTGAAATATTGGAATAATTAATAAATGACATTCTTCTATGCTATTTCTGCTCACTGTCATCTTTTTGTAAAATAAAAGCTATTTGCAGTGGCGAAAAGAAGTACAGATGTACAATCGCTTTAAAACACGCCACACCAAACCCACCTCCTAGGTGAGGGGCAATCTGTAGTCCTGTGCTTCTCTGTTGTATGTACTGGCACAGGCTACAGGGAAGAGAGCTGTCACCCGTCGCTTGAAGACCTCAGTGAATAATTGCCATCTTCTCAGGGGAGTCCTTTGCCCTAAAAGCCTTCAACTCCAGATCATCTGTCTTTAGAGTTTCTTGGGCACATAGGCCTCCTGTCTCTTTTTCCAAATTAAGGGCACTCAGCAGAGCTGCCGCATTGGGCACTAATGAATTCCCTGAGACTAATCTGCACAGTAATGAGAACTGGAACCTGTCACTCGCTCTCCCAGGAGGTAACAGCTCACACACCGTTACATCACCCTATTAAAATAACTTATTAGCTGCCTTGCTTGTCTGCTACTATTCATTAAGAAGGTGTGACCAAAGAGACATGCATTTGAACAAATGATGCCATTTAATTTGTATTGTTCTCCATTTTATTTTCACGGCTGAATGCACACACGCTCTGAGTAAATGTAAGCATTTTATGCAGATTGTAGGTACCTTAGGGAAGAATTGACAGAATTGTGACTTTTGACTAATTAGATGGGGAAAAAAGGTGCATCCCATTCAAATTTGTGAGGAAGCTTTTATATTCTATTCTCTGAGCTTCTGTCTCCTAGAAAAATATTTCTTTTCATAAAATGCTTTCATTCTAGGTATATTAAATTATGCCATGAATCCATTGCCTAATTATTCTGGGAGCTAATTTTGGAAGAGTAAATTTAGATTAAATAATCAGGAGATAGGCACAATTTTTATCACAAATGTATCAAATTATGTAAACATTTTTTAATGTTTTTTCCAGTGCTAGGGATTGCTCTACCACGGAGCTACATACCCGGCCCTTTTTTATTTTTTATTTTGAGACAGGGTCTGACTAAATTGCCCAGGCTGACCTTGAGTCTGCAATCCTCCTGCCTCAACCTACCACATAGCTGAGATTATAGGCACGTGCCGCAGGGCTCGGCTAGGTAAACATTTTCTTTAGTATAATATCTCAGCAAGACCATATGTGTTGATGTGATTAAGTCCCGACTCTCACTTTTAATAATTGCAAGATGTTGGGGGAAATTATTTAGCATTTTTATTTTTATTTGTTTCACCTACAGAATGAGAGTAAAATAATCCTATCCCATATGCTGGTTGTTGGAAGGATTAAATGTGCTCAAATAGTGCTTAAATAATCTACCCATGTAGATTCTCAATAATACCTGTTGTTTTGTCATCATCACCAGCATTATCCAGTTTTTCTCCAAAGAAAAAAGGGAATTATTTTGAATTCTAAAATTTAAAATGATTTTTTTGTTTGCTTTTCATGGAGCTGGTTGAAAATGCAGCTGTAGAGTGTACTTTTAAAGATATTGGAGGGCAACTCAAGACTTTATTATGCTCAATGGCCTCCTCAGCTGCCCTGCAGTCCCCTCCCTGAATAGCTCTTCTCTGAAGAAGGGCATTCTTATGCTGTTCTACCAGTTATTAGCTTTGTGATTTTGAGGATGCTTCTTTACTAAAGCTTCTTGTTCTTCATCTCTGGAAAAGGGAAATTAATACCTGCTTCCTTGTGGTGTCATGAAAATTAAATCAGTTGAAGTAAACTTTGTAAAACTTCTGTCAGTATGCTTAGCGTCTAAAAGCAATGAATCACAATTGTCACAGTTATTACTGCTCAGGATGCCACTGATCCACCATTCACAAGCAGGGCTCTGGGTTATTTTCTGGCAATTGTAGAGATGCAGGCAATACCCTTTCTATCCTCTTCTGGACTCTGTCATGTCCTCAAAAGGCCACAGTCTCATGGCACCTAGAAGTGAACTGATTATAGAACAGAACTTTCCGAACTAGACCATGTCAAACTTAAATATAACTTTGGCCTCATTAGCTCAAATTTTTAACAAATTGTACAAAGTGGCCTATGTTAATGTCCTAGTTGTTTTATTCTTAGATCATTAATTAGATTAAATACTATTAAAACAAGTTTTTAAATAACCTTTTGACTCATATTATTAGTTAATAACATAAACTACTCACTGCCTTTCAAAACTTTGGAATTAAAAGAAGGCTCCAAAAATAAAAATCACACAATTATTCTATAATAAGTAGAAGAAAAGATTTCAGATAATTTTGTATTTTTCAGAATCAATAACTTCATAAACAAATGGTGATTAAAATATCACCCAAATTCCATGTAAACAAACTGGATTCTTTCATACATTTAGGCCTTGGAATGAACCCGAGGAACTTGCAAAATAAGGTGTTAGATTTCCATCATTTTGCATTAAATATGTCTTTCTAGATTTATGTTCTCCACAAATCTTACGCACACACAATTCTCTAAAATATAGAATAGTTTGTTTTAAAGCAAATTTTTAATCTTTAAAGCAAAATCATAATTCTAATCTTAAAGATACATATAAAGAATTATCTGTTCTTTTGCTTGTCTAGTCTGACATATTCTCACTAGATAACTCACTAATCTGAAGAAGAAAAAAATGATAAATGTATAATAATAGTAATGTAATACCATATGGTTTTATATGCACATCTTAAACTAAGTATTTTGCATGTATTGTCATTTAAACTTCACAATCAATCCTGTGAAGTAGGTACTGCTTTTATATCCATTTTACGTTGCAGGAAAGTGAGCCAAATGTCAATAAAGTAAGTAATTTGCTAAAAGTTATGCAGGTAGAAAGTGGATGAATCAGGAATCGAACAAGATGAATGATGCTTACCCTAAAATATCATCCTCCCCAAATGGTCACGTGGCCAAAGATTTTTGTGCTTGTTAACATCAAGTTTATGGGACATCAGTTGGTGCTATGGAGCACTGTCTTGGAGTATAGTACTGGTACTTAATTCCTTAAGGGAAAAGAATCCCTTCTTTAATTTAGCCTGCTATCTCTCATTTTAAGATAAATTTCACTGTTTGCTTGGTCTGGCCTAATTTGCATGTCTAGTTTAGATAAAGAAAATAAGAGAAGATATTTTTGAAATCACATTATAAATTTTAACTCAAAATTGAATGGGTTAATGGCTTTTGAAGGTAACATGGTGACTGAATCGGGCTGAAAAAAAAAACAAAGCTAAAACAAAAAAAGCAATATAATAATCTCTTTAATTCTTTTAGAAAAAGCTGTTCATATATAAACCTGTTAGGATTGACCCCCTAATGTGCAGTGATCGTGTGGGCTGGGAAGTGACCCCAGTTCCAGAAGCAAGTTCTGGTTTCACTAAGTCGGTTATGATAGTCCGTCTTCTTTGCCAGGTTTTTTTTTTTGTTTGTTTTGTTTTGTTTTTTTAAAGAGAGATGGAGAGAGAGATGGAGAGGGAGCTGGAGCAGTGGTTCGTCCGTTGCAGCCCTTGCCTGGCATGCTCAAGGACCCCAGTTCAAACCCCAGCACCACGTACACAATGAAGTTCGGAGCAACAAAGGCCATGTGAAAAAAACTGAATAAAATTGATTCTCCCTTTGTCTCTCTCACTGTCCCTCTCTCTCTTTAAAAAAAGAGAGAGAGAGAGAGAGAAGGAGAGAGAGAGAATCAATTTTTATTGCGTTTTTCACATGGCTTTCGTTGCTCTGACACTTGGTTGTGTACGTGGGTGCTGGGGTTTGAACCTGTTACTTGTGCATGCCAGGCAAGTGCCGTAACTGCTGAGCCACTGCTCCAGCCCCCTCTCTTGCCAGTTTTGCTTGAGAAACCCATATTTAAGCCAGTCAGAACACAGCCTGACCCAGATGTTATTTGCTCAGGAATTCGTGACCTAACTGGACTCATTCTGACTCTGTGGAGGGACTGATCCCAGGGTTGAAATAAGTTACCTTTTCTCCCATGAAGGAGCACTGGGAAGAAGTTCATACCATGGAAAACACAGGACAAAGGGGAAGAACCTGATACACGGGACATTCTTCAGGTACAGAATCAGCAAGCCCTGAAGACCACACCTTAAATTTTATCTGTCTGCTTCTATCTCCCACTCCTTTCCTCCTATTTATCTTGTGGAAAATCACCAAAATCATCATGTGTATAACATTCTATAATCCCATAGTTAACATTTGTATTTCTCAAGTTCATTTTTAGTTGCATTACTGTGTGTGTGTGTATGTGTGTTTGTATATATGTGTATGTGTGTTTTTGCAATATATTCAAACCATTTAATTTGGCTTTTAATTTTTTATTATCTTATAATTTCCCTTGAATTTGCTAACTTCCAAGATTCTACTGTGATTCTAAGTTAAAAAAATTTGTTACTTATTGTAGGACTGCACGATGAGTTAGCTTTGGATAAAATAGCAAAGAGATGATTTTCGCATGCAGAATAGAGCAATCCAATGTAGCATAATATCTATCACAGATGACAAGGTTTCTAAGGAGCCCTATGTGTTGCTTTCAAAAGCCTAAAGTTCTTCAGAGAGTGCTACTGTAAATTCCTTTGCTTCTTATAGAACAGATGATCTGGAAAGGTAAAACACTCAAGTAACCAAATATCTTCCCTTTGCCTCTCCCATCCAGTACTTTCTTTTGAGTGTGTTTCTTATGAATCCAAGATAACTTGAATTTGCCATTGTTTCAGACATTAACATGAGATTATTTTTCATCACCAAAAACTGGAGTTCAAACCCAAGCATAACACATAAACTGTTCAGAGATATCTGTCATAAACCTAGAGCTGAATCTTAAGGCTGAGAAAATGGGACACCTAGGAAATCAGAAAGTTTGACTGATAAGTCGTACTAGCAGTGACTTAACTTCAAGCAGTCTTGTACCAAGACAGAGGCAAGCAATGATATCCAAAGTGAGTTCTGCTAAGTAGCATGTTCATTGCATATTGGTTTCATGCTAAAAAGGATTTCCTGGACACAGAATGTAGAATTACCTAAACTGATTTACCCCAAAGATGTGTGTGTGTGTGTGTGTGCACATGCACATGCGCAAGTGTATGTGTGCATATGTGTGTGTGTATGTAAAGAGATCAAGGCTATATGAAACATACTTTGGAAAATGCTGGGCAACAGCATGAAACAGCTTCATTTGAAATACGTTATCTACATGGAAATAAAGAGGCGACAGTGAGGAATGTTTTGTCTTTTATCCATTTTTGTCTGGAAGTAATGCTTTGAATCATTGTTTAGGTTGAAATAATAATAGTTTGGATAGCATGTATCATTAACTTTTTCAAAAATAGTTTCATCTTTATTTCTTCTTTTGTTTCCAAGGAAATCCTGAGATGCTAATTAGAAAATTATGGCCCACAGGCCAAGACTGGCCTGCAGCCTGTTTTGGTACAGTCTAGAAACCAAGAATACTTTTTAAAGTTTGTGAAGAAAAGGAAAAAGAGGAATATGTGGCAGAGATCAGATGTAGCCCGCAAAGGCTAAAATATTTGCTATCTAGCCGTTTAGGGAAATATTTTGCCAACACTTGGTCTTGGTTATGTGGTTAAACTAAGGTAACAACCAATCCCCATATCTCAGTGATTTTGTCCAACAAAAGTGTCTCTTCTGTCAATGCTGCATGCCCTTCACAGATTTCTTCATTGGAATCTCTCAGGAACCCAGACTGGCAGAGATCTCAGGTTTTTATGTGATTCAAGGTTACTACAACAACAGGAAGGGAATGTGATCAGCTGAACACTGGCTCTCAGAATTTCCACCTGGGTGTGACACGTACCACTTGGGCTCACATGCCACTGGCCAACAAGTCACATGGTTTCATCTAACTTCAAAGAAACTGTAATTTTTGATTGTGCCTGGAAAATGCACAGCCAAAGATATTTGGTGATTTTTCAGCATGAATGCAAGATACATACATGCACTAGTGCACACACGTGTGTGCATGTTTATAAAGCTGTTCAAGAAGTGAAGAGCTCAACTCCATATCCTGTGAAACCTGATTTGTTGCCCCCTGCATATTTATACATAGAGAGGGATATAGTTATATAGAGGTATCTCTAATATATATATTGAATTACTATCCTATAGATACATATTCTATATTGAGTTAATGTCTATATACAAATATATAATAGACATCTCCTTACAGTTACATATCTCAAGAGATCTCTCTTACATAGTTAATGGACTATAATATTATATATTAAATAATTTCATTTTTTTGGTACCAGGGATTTAACCTTGGGATTTTTTTTTTTAAGAGAGAGGGACAGTGGCAGGGGAGAATCAACTTTATTTAGCTTTTCGCATGCTTTTCATTGCTCAGACACTTTGTTTTGTACGTGATGCTGGGGTTTGAACCTGCATACTGGCACATGCCTGGCGGTAGCCATTGAGCCACCGCCCCAGCCCCCTTGGGATGTTTTACTACTAAGCTACACCCTAGTCCCTTCTATTTTTTATTTTGAGACAGGGTCTTGTTAAATTGCTGAGGGTCTTACTAAGTTGCTGAAGTTAGTTTCAAACTTGCAATTCTCTGCCCTCAGTCTCTCAAGTCACTGGGATTACAGGCATGCACCACTGTACCTGGCAATATATAATAATAGTACCTAATAGAGATCTCTCTATTGCTGCCTTATACCGAGATCTTCATCCGTTATGTATGTTGGTAAAGAAATCAATATAGAGTATACAATAGATACATTTATGGGATAGAAATTATAGAAATTCAATATTTATAATAGAAAAATCAGGTTTCACAGCATACGGATTTCAAGATTCATTGTGTGTATGCGTGTGCATAAACTATATATTAATATTATTGTGTTTAATATTTTTATATTTCCTTCATACACACACATATGGAGAGAGAAAGAGAAGAGACAAAGAAAGGGGCATATGTGTATATAATCAAAATTATCACATACAGGGGCTGGAGCGGTGGCTCAGCGGTATCGGCGCTTGCCTGGCAAGCACAAGGACCCGGGTTCAAACCCCAGCACCACGTACACAGCTGAGTGTTGGAGCAACTAAGGCCATGTGAAAAACTAAATAAAGTTGTTTCTCTCTTTCTCTGTCTCTCTCACTGTCCCTCTCTCTTTAAAAAAAAAAAAAATTATCACATACAATTTAAAAGAAGAATATGAAAATAGAAATAAACTTAAATTTTCTTTTAAAATGTAATCTCATCTCAAAGGGTCTAACGTTCCCTTCAATGTGTATTATACATCAATGTTTCCCTTATAATTAATTGAAAATCAAATAATATAATTTTTACTTCAAATCTTATAATTTTAAAAAATCTGTTTTACAAAAGAACAGAAGAAAAGAAGGAAGTTCATTCTATTAATGTAAATAAGTAGCTTTTGATAAAAAATTTATAGTTGGAGTTTTGTATAATAAATTTACTTTTGAAAAGTGCCTCAGTCTTTTATAAAATGCTTTAAGAGTTATGAGATTAAAAATATTAGCAATAAAAGGAAACCTACAGTGGATTCTATACTCATCTTATTGTATAGATGAAGATAATAAAGTTAGTAACAATAGATCCAGAGAGAAAGGTTGTTATAAGTAGTTCAGTGTCTTAAATTCCTTCCTTTCTAAGTAAAAGCCTTACACCATTCTGAAGTTGTGCTTGCTAGATTTATATTTCATTTTATGTTGGAATTAATTATTCTGATAAAGAGAAGCCTGCCTCCCCCTGGAAAAGAACAAATTGAAAGATGTTATGAATTTACAGTGTCATTGCTACGTGTCTGCATGCACATGGCTAAACTATAGTGTGGAGCCATCAGACTGCAGTGTACTGGCCACACCTTTCTTGGTTCAGAAAATAAGAAAATAGTGGATGATAAATAATTGGAGGAAAAGTTATTTTCTTCCTTTTTTTGAATCAAAAATCATTGGTTTTTAAATGGTTATTTTATTGGTATATGCTTTGTCATTAGAGAGTTATTGGTGTCAAAATATCAAGAGTCATAAATAACTAATTTGTAGTGGTGGGGGGATCCCTGAAAGGGAAAACTTCATTTCAGAAGAATAAATTAAAATATTTAAAGGGAAGAGATCTTGCAAAAAGTTACCAGTGAAGGAGGCCAAGTCTGTCTCCCATCTGTGTTTGGGGAATGGTTAATGGCAACGTGTGGGAAGTCAAACAAAAATGGAGAGCAGAGATTTTCTTTGCTTTCTAAAACAAGGATGTTTGTTTAAGGAAAGTATGTGTGGGGGCAGGAAGCAGCAGAGCAGGGGCACTTGGGAGAGAAAGGTGACTGTGGGGAGACACACACCAGCCACTCAAAGGACTTTTGTGCATGCAAGATGGCAAATAAACCAAAGAGACAATTGTCTTAAAAAATGTTTGCCTAGCCACAGAGGAAAGAGTGAAATTGTAAAGCTGTTACTGGATTATTCAATCCTTCAGGAAGGGCTTGACCCTTGTGCATTGCCAATATCCATCTCTGTTGGCTTCTCTGGGTTTCCCTATCTTTTTTCTGAAACTCTCTATATTTCCTTTGAATTTTTTTCTGGAATTAATCTATACCACTGAGAAACATGGTTAAACTGCTTTAAAAGCCTCTAAATTTCATCTTGAAAAATAAAATATAAATGCAAAACACAGCCATAGACAGCTGCTAGGTCAGTTTCAAGACATCTGGATATCAACAGCTTTGAAATTATATTGTGGAAGGCATTTTATCAGACAGTATACAATGCAATAAAGAAATCACAGAGAAAATAGGACATTTCAGATAGTGCAAACATCCAGTAAGGAAGGGCAAATCTTGGTTAAAAATTATGTATATTAAAATAACAGTTGAAAGAATCATTTTTGCTACTTTATTAAGTAGTGAATATAAACAACTTCAAATATTAAATGCCTACTTTAAAAGGAGCCAGTAATATTTTCGTATTTTCTTCAAAGAGAAACAAATCGAAAATTCTCAGCTTTTCACCAATGAAATTATAGGCTGTCTGATTCTCTATTAAATTATGAAAATAGTAATAAAATTTTAAAAAGCTTATCCCAATATGTTTAGGCCTTTCTTATTTGTGTAAATTCAAGTAAGTACATGAACTTAAAAGCATAGTTTAAACTTGGAGTAAAACTAAACTTATTTCAATGACAATATCCCAATATGCAGTATGTCTTTTATTTCAGAAAATAAAGTCTTCAAGCTTTGCATCTTGCAAGCTTTACCTATGATTGTATCATATTTAATCACTGAAAGGTTAATATTCTGTGCATACTCTAATTAAAAATAAATAGGTCTGTAAACTGCCTAATCCTGTAATGTGCCAAATATTTCACTTCTGTAAAAATAAATTTCTGTTTCTGAAGCATCAGTTGAGTCTCCCATCAAGGAATTCTGTGATGTTAATTCATTTATCTATGACACTTCTTTTTCAGACTTATGAATATTTATGAGCCACAGGGTTCAATTCAGCATTATAAGAAGTGGGAGGTAGTATCTTGCAGATGCAACTCCCGCTTTGAATTCCACCGCTTCTCCAGATACTCCCTGGCATCTTGTCACACTTGAATGAGTCGTTCAACAGAGCTGCCATCTAATCAAAGTACCTGAAGTGCAAAGATGAGAGAAGGTTTAATGAAGCGTAAATTGTCGGTTCAATTGGAGATGCAGAGCCCTTTACACAATTAAATAAAACATAGTAGAGGCGTCTATTCATCAGTCCCAACTACCTTCTGTTTTGAAGACAGGAAACCTATGAGATCAATCAATTCATGTCTTCTTTGTAAAGTGTGGTACATGGAGAGGAAATGTTCTCTCTCTCTCACACACACACACACGCACACACACTGTGTGTATATTTATAATAAGAATTCACCATGTTTAACACACTGACTTCAGTGCTATAGGGATTAGTAAGATCAATCAGAATCGCCTCACTCCCTATGGGAAACAATAGGCTTTATCAGGTATCCACAAGCTGTTCTTTTTTGTTTGTTTATTTTTTTTTTTTAAAGAAAGAGGGATGGTGGTGAGAAAGAGAGAGAGAAAGAGAAGCAATTTTTTATTTAGTTTTTCATGTGACTTTCGTTGCTCCCAAACTTTGTTGTGTATATGGTGCTGGGGTTCGAACCCGCATACTCGCTCATGCCAGGCAAGTGCCATAACTGCCAAGCCACTGCTGCAGTCCCTTTTTTATTTTATTTTTTTAATAAAAAGGTTTATTATGCAGCTTTCTAGGTCAATACTGTGGAAAGCCTAGATACTGGAATTTGGAGGAATAGCAACTGTAGTGGCTGGATGGCAGGGGGAACCTCAACTATTTTTGTATAAAGAACTTTCTCTTGGTAATGAACTATATTGATTTTTTTAAAGAGAGAAGGATGGTGAGAGGGAGAGACAGAGAGAATCAATTTTTATTGAGTTTTTCACATGGCTTTCATTGCTCTGACACTTAGTTGTATACATGGGTGCTGGGGTTTGAACCCGTGTACTTGCGCATGCTGGGCAAGCGCTGAAACCGCTGAGCCACTTGCTCAAGCCCCTATATTTAATTTTTTTTTTAAAAAATATGAGTGTGTTGATGGGGTAGCTATGGGTATGAAAGCCTATGACTTAGTCATTGAGGGGAGAGGAAGTGGAGGCCTGTGGGAGGATTAGCAAGAATCATGCACACCTTTTCCCCATTTGTAAGTAATTCCGCAGAAGCCAAGAGGCTCAGGTAATGGGAATGAGAATGGGACCAGAGACCAACCACATTCAGAAACGGAAACGGCGACAGACTAAGAGATCAATCAGGTTCAGAAGATGGGAATAGAAACCAAGAGATCCAAAATTCCATCACAGTACACTACTCATTCCTGCACACTTCTTGAGTGCCTGAGTGTGTAAAGCATGTGGGGTGCTGGTCAGTAGGCATGTGGTAGGGAACACAATAATGTGCTCCTGTTGCTCGTAGTTTATAGTATAGTGGTGAGTCGTGAAGCTGTGTCACCTGTGAGCTTTCCTGTACCATCCAGAATGCAGTTCAGCCATCACTCATTCTGTGTAGGTGTTTTGTCTCTTTAGACTTGTTTTATCCAGAACGGTTCTTCAGTATTCCTTTCATTTTCTGGATTGACCCTGAAAAACTTGTATTTGTTTTATATAATGTTCCACACTTTTGGTTGTCCAATGTTTCCTCATTATTAGAATCAGGTAATGGTTTTGGAGGAGAAATATGATAGGCATGATATTGTGTCCTTTCTGGGACATCAGAAGAGGGAAATGCAGCATTTTGGAATAATCTATGCAGAATAATTTTTAATACTAAGCAAAGCCATAGTTTCTCTTATTACTCTATACTTTTCCCACAACCTCTTCCATTTCTAAACTTTACATATCTATCTTACTAATATTTTTCTAGTCAAATATTTTCTCTAAACTCCAGACCTATAAATGCAATTGCTTCCTAGAGAACTCTGTTTAGATCCTGCAAAGATACTTTATCCTCAGAGTGTGGAAGCTCAAACTTACCGCCTTCCTCTGAGTCCTCATCCTTACCCAAGGTTTCCCATTTCAGCTCATGGCATCACCATCCAATCAATTGTGGAAGCTAGAATTCTAAAAGCAATTCTTGATGTTTTCTTTCTCTGTAGAACATGAATCAAATTTACTATCAAATCCTGTCAATTTTATCCCCTGAATATTTCATATGATGGTTCATTTTTTTTATTCTACTATGATAATATTTTGGTACAAGAGAAAATCACCTCTCATCAATTCTACTTGGAAAAATCACTTCTTGCATTCATTCACACTGGCCCTTTCCTAGCTTTCCTCACATTGCAAATAGGGTTATTTTTTTAAAAATGTTATTCTGACCAAGTCCCTTTCCAACTGTCCTACCTGAGCCCTCCCCCAATTCCTTCTAATTAATTCCCTTTGTTCTTAGAGTGAAGATCAGAATCACTTAAAGCTCTATATGTCTCTTCTCTGTATACCTCCCCACCCCTTCTCAAGCGATCAGCTCCCTACGTTTTCCTCTCCAGCTGCACTAGCCTTTTAAAGTTCCTAAAGCAGTTTGGACATAGTCAGCCGTCTCATATGTTGTCTGCTTCATCTAAAGCAAACCTTCAGAGCTCAGGTTCAGGGCAACCTTTCCGCATTATCTCAGTCTAGGTCATGTTGTTCTGGCCTATGCTCTTATAAAAACATATTTCTCATATGCAGAGCACTTATCTCCCTTTGTAATTTTACATGATTTGTTGTGGTTATTGGAATAATATCTGTCTTCCCCAGCAGAGTGTGACGACCATAAGGACAAGGATCCTGTTTGATTTTGTCCACTTTTCTATCTCAGCTCCCACAGCAGCTAACATATAGTAAACAGTCTACAAATATTTGTTAAATAATTGTGTAACATGAGTTGCAAAGGTGTGCTGAACAGTTCAGTGGATTAAACAATGGAGTAGACATGAATCAAGACAGTCTCTTAAAGCTAAACTTCTACATTAAAAAAAGCAATGTGCTTTAACTTTTATGTAGCCTGAACCCCTGAAATCTTTATTGGAACATGCCATCACAACCAGCCACTATTCCTTTCAAACATAAGTACTTTTTTTTAATTTTTGGAAACATTTTCTGATATGTGTTGAACTTACTTATATGAATTACTCAGGGAAGAAATCTGTTTTCTTTTTGTGAAAAAATTATGAAATAGATTCATAAACCCAATTTTTAAATTAATAACAACAATGGATAAAGGAAGGGTGACATTTCTATACCTACTTTTTTTCCAGAATAGTCAGTAGCCCTCTATTCCCTCAGTCACAATAGTGACCATCTCTGCATTAACCCAACCCCCTGAGAACATTGACTTCTCTCAACACAACATCCATCAAGCATAAGACTTAATTATAGTGTTCTTTCAGCTAACCTGTATTTCTCTTTGATCTATGCAGATCTTCAGTCAAAATGCAGCTAAGGTTATTTGTCTATAATGAAATTTTGTCATCTAAGATTAGAGTAAGGTCAAGACTTGCTGAGAAGAAAGAAAAAGAATGCTATTCCATGATGCTTAAAACTTTTCACACAACTGTTTTTATTTGGATTTAATCCTAATTGCATGTAGAAATTGATTTAAAGAATCTCAAAAATCAGATAATTGTGCTTAAAATCAGTATTGGTAAATCAGATTATTTTTGAATTTACAAACCATATTTGCTATTTGAGTAATACTGTGACAGCAATATGCCTAGAATGTGGAATTAAGAAGAACTTACACGAAGAACTTTCAATAACCATATATCTGAGATTTCTGTAATTTTTGTTTGGTTTGAGTTTTAGCAGTGAATATATTGTAATACTTTTGAATTTTGCAGAAAGAAATAAAAATGAATTTTAGAGGACCCGTTTGGTAAATCCTTTTTCAAAACTCAAATTTTAGCTTTTATGCCTATTTATAAATTTTGTAAGTTACAAAATTTGGGCACCTCTACCGAACAGTAAGAATAGTCCAGAGAAATTACACAATTTGTGGCATTTAAAACAAATCAAAGAACTACAAATATAAAGAAAACTAAATGAACTAAAATTCAGGAGATGATTGGCTTTGCCTAGGAAAAAAGAGATCCAATGACTGCTTCCATTTCTGATGCAAAAAATGGGAGGAAGAGTCTGCCAAAGAAGAGAATGGCAAAACATTCAGCTAATGTTTAGCTCTTGCTCATGAGCTGGTGTGAGAGATTCAGATCTTGAGTCCCAGATTCAGTGCAAGTCTCCACCCACCCAACTCTGCCACGGGTTCACCGAGTGTTCTTAGGCAGAATGCTGAAGGCTGGAGTCCTGGCAGTAGAATGGACAGGAATCTATTGAGGATTTCCAGGCCTTCCCTGAGAGCAAGATGGTATCTACCAAAGACTGGGAGTAGGGCAGGAGAGCAAAAATCTCCCAAGTTCTCAAAGCCTACATTGAACGTGTTATCTCAGTCCTCCTAAGACTGGAACCAGATATTTCCTGGGATACAGAAAACTAATAACTCCACTACAGAGCAAAGGAAATTTCCCAGAACCCCAAATCACAGACATTCACAAGCTAGTAAGGGTGTCTCTTTAGACAGCTCCTATATAGAGAAATCTGGTGGCCAAACTACAAAGCAGACTTTAGAGTTTGGTGAAGTTTGTACAGGTCGTATGTCCTGCCAAGTAAAGGTCCTGATTCAACCACTGTATCATTCAAATCCATGGTGAACTAGAGAACTGGAGCCATAACAAGGCCCAGACACAGCTAATCTATAGATTAGATTGACTTAGTCCCCTATGCTAATTGTAGGACAGACCAGTGTGTGCCTTATTCTGGGGGTAAATATAACTTCAGTCTCCACTGTTGTACACACAAAGTTTTGGGCACAACATGGGAAAGTCTGAGTCATTCCAAGTGGTAAGAAAATGTGACTCAGGGTTGAAAGGACCAGTGGTTAAGAGAGTATGTACTGATTGCTAATTATTATTAATCCTCTCTTTCTTTCCCCTTTCTCACTCCCTCTCTCTCTCTCTCTTTCTCCAGTTCCTTCCTTTCTGATACTCTGTCCCATAAATTCTAACTTCCATGGCTTCACCAAACTCTACATTCTCAAAGCAGTAAAACAAGTGTTCTTTGAAAATTCCCCTCCATGTGCTCTGGCCTATAAACTACTTAGTAATAAGAACACTGCTTCATTTCTCTTTCCTTTGGGATGATAATCCTGAGATTCCTGTTGGTCAATATCTTAAAATCATTATTTTATCTACTTTAGCCACTTTTTCTAATTGTTTGAAATGAAAGAATTTATCTGGTCCTTATTGCTTCCTTGTAACCAGAAATAAATTTTACTGTTGCTCCTTACAATTAAATTTAAAGCATAAAATTGCTCACGAGTGGGCAGAAGCAAAGGGACTACAATTTCATTCTTCAGCAGTGCTTGGATGGTACTTGGAGTTTGCTATTGATCACCTCCTCAGAGACATGTGCCTGGGTCACCCTCACATCCTATGATCAAACAGCCCCAAGTGCCCTATCACAACACAGTGTTTCAGCCACCTCTCTTCAGTTATCTGACAGGATGACCTTCTCGAAGGTACCACAGAACTACCATGAGGACTCTAGAACCTAAAATCTGGCCCAGTTTTCCTCAGGATGTCAATAAAGCAGATGTTGATGATGGAAGAGCAGGCGGATTACAAGAGACTATATGTGACTCTTAGGTGTGAATCTTGTTATTACTAGAACTGAGAAACTAAACAATGATGACAACAACAACAAAAACGACTCCCATTTATTTGACTTTCTTGAGACACTATCTGAATAAGCTGGAAAAAATATATTTCAAAGATAGATGATCATATAATAAAGGTGTACGAGAGAAGGGCCCTAAACTTGCTATCCAGATTCTGTGACAGGCATCCTGGGAGACAGCAAAAACCATAGCAGAGCCCAGCCCACAGGGAGGCTTCCCATGGTCAATCACTCATCTGTGTCACCTTTGCACATTCTACAGGGTTGACCACAGCATCCGCCTCTGTTTTCTTCCTATATTCACACCATTGCTCTCAATAAGAGAATTCAGTACTAAAAAAACTATAAGATACTAACTTGCTTATGAAAAAATAGTAAGCAAATTAACAGGAGGCTGGGAACTTTGATGTGGTAATTGGTTATTGGCAGAGGAAAATCTGATGTATGTACCCTGACTTCCAGTCTGAAGGTGTTTTGTAAAGCTAAGTAAAAGTAATTGCACTGAGTTTCATGGTATAAAACACTTTAAAGGTGAGTTTAGAAACTAGGTTTTCTCCTTAGTATTTTAAATACTAGAATCTATTATTGAATGTTTAGACTTTTCTTAAATACATATTATTTTTATCTAGTAAATTTCCTTTTGTGTTTCTTTTTTAAATTCTTTCAGGCTTTATTTCATTATCATGAATGTTGAACCTCCTAAATTCATTCCCACAATGATAATCTCGATTTCTAAGAACTATTAAATAGGCAAGAAGCCTCTGAGCCTAATAATAGTTCATTCTTAGAAACAGGAAACAAAATTTTGCCAAAATTAAACAAGCCCAAAGATTCAAGGTCAGTTGAAACAGAAACAACAAATTTTGATTGGATCTGAACTTGGCAGTGTGAGCCTCTTGTGAATTGTTTCCACTATTGTATAGAAGAAACACATGCACAGTCGAACACAGGCAGACTGGGAGACCAGATTAAACTGGCAGAACCTTCAGGAAAGGATTCCAGACTCAAGTCTATTTCAGTGAATGTGGGTCTAGAACCCCTGAGTGCCATGTCCAGTCACTGGCATACCTGTAGTAGTCACAGAAGGAGAAATCCTTTCAGACAAGTCAACTAAATTTTTGGAGATAAATGAATAGCACACAGACAGAAGAAAACTACATACACATTAATCCTCAAAGAGAGAGTTCAAAATTAAGAAATGAAGGTTCAATAGATAGATTCTAAATCAGAAAAAAAATCCAATTTGGAACTGCCTTTTTCTTAATTTATACAATGTACTTAACTGAGCCAAAATTCCTTCATCTGGGTATCAGAAGTCTAAGAAAAGCAAAAAGATATTTGTGAAGTGTTTGAGTCACTAAAAAAAGACAGTGGGATTGCACATTAAAATGTTTACTAGGGGCTGGAGTGGTGGTTCAGCAGTTACAGCGCTTGACTGGTATGCGCGAGTACAAAGGTTCAAATCCCAGCACCCACCTACACAACTAAGTGTCAGAGCAACAAAGGCCATGTGAGAAACTGAATAAAAAATGATTCTCTCTCTCTCTCTCTCTCACTGTCCTTCTCTCTTTTAAAAAAATGTTTCCTATTAGAGAGCTGGAAACTGATTTCTCATTGTCAATGAATCTCATGGAATTACAGAATTGAGTTTGCTAGCACTTTACTGTATTTCTTAAAGGTTCTCACAGTTAAAAAACACAAGCCATAGCATTTTTAAAAACTTTCAAAATTCTGAAATGTGATACAGAAGAAAAGTATAAAATCTAAATACAATGAATTACTGTAAAACAAATATTACAGGACCATCACTTGGGTTGAGAAATAGAAAAATGGTAATTACCCATAAGCCCTTTCCAAGGCTCATGACTTACTGAGTTACTCATGAAAATAAGCCCAATGCTGGTTTTGGAAAACAAAAAGAAAATTCTAAAACATTCTTCAAACATTAATATCTAAGGTAAGTAGCATATTCCAGCTTCATTTGAATAGTCCTAGAAAATTAAAATCAATAATAAGCAAGAATTATATTTTGTTTGAGTTTAACATTTGAGATAGGAGTTAGAGATAATGAGTATATCAGCCTTCCCCAGGAAAACTCAGCTTCCCACCGTCGGTGTCTTGGTTCATGATGGTTTTATACTGTTGGGCTCTGAGATCCAACCAGAGGCTTTTTTTGTGACCTGATAATCCACTTCCTTGTCAGAGAAGATAAGCACATAGCCTAAGGCCTTGAGGCAAAATTTGTGCAGGAGTGGATTAACATCAGCCTAATCTAGCATTCACTTTCTAAAATAAAGGAAAACTTGTTTTCCTCACAATGTACTTTGTGGCTTTGCGTCTGTCTTTTCCAAGATCCCTACTTCCTCTCTGTTGGAGTTGGTCACACATAGCCAATTCTTCACAGACATTCAAAGACAGCTTTGTTTGAAGAGAAACTATACATATATCCACCACAAGAACCCCCCTCACCAAATCGTCAATATATTTTGAGATGAGCATGGATTTCTGAGATTTTGCATGCAGATTCTGCTAAATATTTGATAAGGATAACACCATAGCTGGTGACAGTTGTCAGGTAAGTAAACTCAATCTCTCACTCTCTCTAGCTTTATCAATAATGAAGAGATGAAGGAAGTTCTGCTTATTTGCTGTTAACAGATTCTGGGCTGTGTGTGTCTTGAAACTATTCCTTATCCCAGCAGAAAGTACACTGGAACCTCCCTGACTGGGATGAAATTGAATTGCAACCCAGATTCTTGTATCTGACTTGGTTCCCTGGTTACCTGCTGCCTTGCCTCCCTGGGAGGGCAGAGGGAGGTCTTCATCTCCTTGCCTGGCCCTCTGGCTTGCTGGCGTGGGCTTTGTTTGGAAGTCTGATTCAAATTCTAGTCCTGGAGTAAGACTCCGTAGGACCCAACCTCACTGCTGACCTCAGCAGTTGTGTGTTCATTCTCCTTAAACTACTGGTTAATCATACCTAGCTTTTTAATTTGATTCCCCGGACAGCTTCTGAAGTCACCTCCTCTTCCAAACATGACCTTGGTCCATTTTCTCAGGGTCTTCTTTGGTTTATCCCACGACGCCTTCTGTTCTGCGCACCAGGTATCATCACTGGTCATTGTTCAATGTGCTTTCTGCACTGTTGTTGCCTGTTATCTTGTGTCCTCCTCCAACTATAGGGCTGACTCTAGACGCATTCTATTTCTGAATCTTGAACTTTGTTTTTATAACTTTATGCAGATACAATGCACTTTTTTTTTTAAAAAAGAAAGAGGGACAGTGAGAGAGAGAGAGAGAGAGAGAGAGAATCAGTTTTATTTAGTTTTTCATGTGGCTTTCATTGTTCTAACACTGCATTGTGTACATGGTGCTGGGGTTTGAACCCACATACTTGCACATGCCAGGCAAGCATGGTAACTGCTGAGCCACTGCTCCAGCCCCCACAATGCACTTTTATTGATGAAAACTTTTAGCCTGGGTCAGAATGACTGAGGCGACATAGTGTCTAATCCTGGTTCCATTGCTAATACCATAATAATAGGCAAGTGATATGATATGCTTGCCTCTCGATACCTTCTTCTACAAAGCAAGGATGATGAATGAAATGATCTCTAAGATTATTTTCAGCTCCAGAATTCAACTCTGCTTGATACTAAAACTCTTGAATATGAAATCTCCCAAAAGGATAGTATTCGGTATTCACACTAAAAGCAAGATATTGATCTCACCACTCTTAAATACTGTGGTTTTCCAGATACACACTATTTTTAAAGCAAATGATACATATTTATCTTTCTCGCGCTCACCAACACTTGGCAGATTGCTTCTGCAATTACAGACCAATCTAAGACATGAAATGCCACCTAGTGGACACATTCCTAGACAGTGCCCTCTGAACTTGAACAAGAGGGGGCTTTGTTCTCTGGTTGATGGATCCTCCCCAAGGTTTCTCCTTCCTACTCCTAACACTCAAATACTCAAATCTCAACTTTGGAATTGCTTTTCTTTCTTTTTTTAAGATAGAGAGCGGGATAGTAAAAGAGAGAATCAATTTTATTTAGTTTTTCATCTGCTTTTCATTGCTCCAACACTTAGTTGTGTATGTGGTGCTGGGGTTCCAACCCGGGTCCCGGGGCATGCCAGGCAAGTGCTGTAACCGTTGAGCCACCGCTCCAGTCCCTGCTTTTGATTTCTATAATATTTCACAGAAATATTCACTTGCTAAGAGAAAATATATTTATTTGGACTTAATTTCTACCTATTTGCTTCACATTTACAGTGCGGTAGGCATCTTAAGAGAAAAGATAAGGTTCAACCAAGTCAGACTGGGTCTTTTTAGTCTCTTATCAGTTCGGTTTGAAAATATCCTTGAGCACACAGAGACGTGTTGGCTAGACAGACAGAAAAGGGCTAGCTGAGTTCACACGTGCACTGAACTGAGCAGACCACAGAGCCCGCCCTTTCATCCAGTTCTTCACCAAAGGCTGAGCATCTTACAATTTCCTGTGTTTAAAAGGAAAACCATTTAGAGGCTAAACTAGGGCTTTGGATTAGTAGAGTTACTTCAATGTGAAGTGGAATCTTCGCCTGGATAATGTTTTCCCTGAGTTTAAGGAAATCTAAATGACCTCTACTTACAGTGAATAGAAGGACCTGATTACGCTAGGCTTTATTTCTCCACCTCAGAGAAACAGCTCTGAGTGAGGCCCAGGGGAGGTTCAAAGCAGCTGAGGAAAAGGTGGTCTTGGTTAATTAATGAAACATCAAGAGGATTGCTGCAATCCTCCAGCCCAGATTCTGATGCCTCTAAGGTACTTTATTTCATTTTCACAGCAGAAACTTATCCCTTTAACCAGAACTAATGATTCTGTGCAGCAGCCCCAGGTTGGCCAGGTTTTAATATCGTAATGGCATCGCTGAGGCTCTATTTCTCCAACCTTCTCACAAACACATTTTTTCTCTTTCCACTAGTTTTTCTCTGCCACTAAGTGCCTTCAGCTAGCTTAGGACATTAGGATATTTTAGTTTCTGTTTCCTACAACCACCAACCAACTGCAAAATCCCTCCACTTCCTGTCAGACTTTGATTTCATTTCTCTTTTTCTGACTTTTCTATGTCTCAAAAAACTTGGAGGTTCTCAGAACTTAACAATAGTTCTTTCATTGTTCTTAACAGTTATTCAAATTAATGTCATCTCCCTCCCTCTCCCCTTCCTTCCTTCCTTGCTTTCTTTCCTTCTTTTCTTCCTTCTCTCTTTCCTTCCTTCTTTGGAAATCATTTAAAACAATTCTAGCTAAGGTATTAATTCAGTCTTCCTGAGTTTTATAGACACGTTTTCCATTGGCAATTCTGTACATTCTCAGTCCCGACTAAACCACCCAAAGGATTCTGTCAGGCATAATACTGCCAAGCACTAGTCTTGTTCCTATTCTTCAACAGGTTTTTAAAAGATTTGTATTCACTTATTTATTTTTGGTACTGGGGATTGAACCCAGAAGCACTTTACCACTAAGCTATATCCCCAGCTCTCTTTATTTTTAGTTTTGTGAGAGGTTCTCAAGTTGCTTAGGACCACACTAAACTGCTGAGGCTGGCCTGCAATTTGTAATCCTCCTATTTTAGCTTCCTAAATCACTGGGGTTACAGGCATAGGCCCCATGTCCAGCTTGTACAGGTTTTTAAAAACTGTTCTTCTTAATTGTGCCTTCTGGAAGAGGGTCTGTAGGTGGATCCAAACAGCTAAACAGGAAGGACTTGAGGAAAATGTGAAAAAACTACTACCCAGAGTTTTCCTTGGTCGTCCTCTCCTATAATCCCCCACCAAAGAGAACAGCACCCTCATACCAAGGCTGTCCTTGTTCCTACAATGCATTCCACACCCTGAGCAAAATCCCTAGAGACTACTGACAAAAATCAATTTCAAAATCAATATACCAATAAATAAACATGAAATAAATATCTGCATATATTAGGCTGTCACAGGTATTGAATAGAAAGCAGAAATAAAACAAAGACACGGTTTTTGAAATTCTGAAAATTTACACTATTAACAGAACAGCAAGACTAACTTTTAAAGGTTCATGGGGGCTGGAGAGTGGCTCAGCAGTGTGGAACACTTTCCTGGCATGTCCAAGGACCTGGGTTCAACCCCCAGCACCACATACACAATGAAGTGGAGAAATATAAAAACAAAATGAAAAAGTAAAATTAACTCTCTCTTTCTCTCTACATATATCTCTTTGTTTCTTTCTTTTTTTTTTTTTTTTTTCTTTTCAGGGCTGAGGAGCCAACTCAGGGCCTTGAGCATGCTAGGCAAGTGCTCTGCCTCTGAGCTAAATCCCCAACCCCCATATATCTCTTTCTTAAAAAAAAAAAAAAAATTTCACAGGGCACAGAGAAGCAGGCATATCATAGACCAAATTTTAATTTCATGTAAAATAAATTTGCAGGGGCTGGAGCTCAGCTGTTACGGCGCTTGCCTGGAATGCACAAGAACACGAGTTCAAACCCTAGCACTCCACGTACACAACCAAGTGTTGGAGCAACGAAGGCCATGTGAAAAACTCAATAAAAATTGATTCTCTCTGTCTCTCTCTCTCACTGTCCTTCTCTCTTTTAAAAAAAGTTTTGCAAAACAGATTATTTTGTCGACCACTGACTTGATGCTAAAACTTGTATGGAATTAATCATGAGCACCACATAGAATTAAGTATAAATTGTACACCTGTGTGATATAAATGTTTTCAACAGCTATATGAGGAGTCCAAACAGGAAAATGACATAGTTGCCTAATGGTGACCTGACAAAAAAGTTCACATTTGAACCATTTGAATTCTTGGAACCTGTGAATGTGAGTTTATTTGGGAAAAAGGTTCTTTGCAGATACAGCTAAGTTAAGAATCTTAAGATGAGATCCTCTTATGTCTTTAATCTGAAGACAAGTGTCCTTACAGAGACACAAGGGATGACATAGAGAGAAAGGAGAAAACCATGTGACAATAGAGCAGATATTTAAATTATGCAGCTACAAACCACGGGACCACTGGAGTCCCCTGAAATTGAAAGAGACAAGGAAGGAGTCTCCTCTTGACCACTTGGAGGGAGAGCTGCCCTTGATTTTAGAACTCTAATCAATAACTCTGAGAATAAATTTCTGTTATTTTAAGCCGCCAAGTTTGTAATTAGCTATTATGGCAAACATAGAATTGTATCACACATCTCAGTCAGTTCCTGATGCAGTAATAGCATGAATGTCATAATTTATAACTAGAAATTTATTTATCACCATTCTGTAGGCTAGAAAGTCCAAGATCAAGGCACCAGTGGGTCTGGTACAAGGTCAAAGTCCAGTCTTTCCTTTCAAGATGGTACTTGTGGCCATGTCCTCTGGAGAGAATGAACTGTGTCCTCACATAGCAGAAGTGATGTAAGGGCTATAAGGGCTCACTAGTTCCCTTAAGCCCTTTTAGAAGAGTGCTAATCCCATTCATGAGGGCAGGGCAAAAATGGCCTTATCACCTCTCCAGTGCCTCATCTCTTAATACCATCACTTTGGTATGAACTTTGGAGGAATGTGTGCATTAATACTTGGTAATCAATAAAAGAAATCCTTCCTGCTTTGCCTTCATTGTATTAAAGCAAAAAGAACTGTAGTATATAAGATTAAAAGAATTCAGTGGAACTTTTACGCAGAGTGTAGCAACATTTTTGAAAAGATGCTTGGGGATGATGATAGGACTTAGAGAAACTTACCATGTGTATTTGCATTGCTCTCACTTTCTGCCTCTAAAATTCTAGGTAACAAGTAAAGGCATTAAGCAGTAACCTTTGTGTCTCTGTTACCTTCAAACCAACTTCTGCCTTGTTTCTTGAGGCCAATCTAGTTTAAAAATTGTATTGCTTTTCTTACATGTAATACAGTTGAGAAAACACCATCACAAATCTTTGAAATATTCCAACTAATCTTGTTGAGCACTTTGATCTACTGCACTGTTACTTCATCATTTTGGAATCCTTAAAGCTGTGCTTGGATTTGATGACCAAAGCCAAAGTCATACATTGTTGAAATTTGATCCCAAGTATGCATGATTAAAAGCATTCGCATCTTACTCATAAGACTGACTCTTTATCATATGTCAATTGTTTTCAATCATTTCTTTTTCCTTTTAGTAGTCACCTTAGGGAAAAATCTGATATATAAATCTGAAATAATGTGATAGATTCCTAAACAATGCCAGGTACAGAGTAGACACTCAATAAATATTTGTTCAATGAAAGACTTAACTCAGCAAAGAGACTGAGTTTGAGTTTAGGTAGTGCTCTAATTAGGATGTGAGCAAGTAGAACAACCTGCTAAAACTGAAAATATCTCTAGAAAGTCAAGACAGACATACAATGAAACCCATCTTCCTTCTTTTTAAGAGAGAGGGCAGAGGAGGAGAGAAAGAGAGTGGAAATTAACTTTATCTATTTTTTCATCTTTTTTGTTTGTTTGTTTGTTTCTCTGACACTTAGTTGTGTATGTGGTGCTGGGATTTGAATCTGGGTCCTCATTGCATGCCAGGCAAGTGCTCTAACTACTGAACCACGCCCCATTTTATTTCTTTACACAGAAGAAACAGCAGGAAATTCCTGAAGAGACTGGAAGAGTAAAGCTAACCTGGAATTAAGTAAGACAAAGGGTAGGGACCAGGGCTCACTGCGGGCACACGCCCCATCTTAAGGGAGTAGCCCCTTTTCAACGGAGCTAATTGTTGCCATGCAGTAATCTGAGCCCAATGTTGCCACTCATCTCATATTTTTGAGTAAAGCCAGAAATACAGATGAGTACACTTGCCATTTTAAAATTTGGCAATGAATTCATTGCAGTAAAAAAAGAAAAAACATCTTGCTTTGTGGCATCCAAATCAAACACATCTGCTGGCCAGATAGGTCTAGAACCCATCAGTCTGTCTCCACTTCCCAGCATCTTCCCCTTTTGTCTGCTTTCCTTGGATTTCTCTCTTGTTCTTCTTTCTTTCAGTTTATTGAACCATTGATTGGCTGGAAACCAGCATCTGAACTGGAAATTTTATAGGAGAGATGTATTAAAGAATGGAATGGCACCCAATTGCCAGGCCAAGGTTTAACAGAGGGAGGCAGAAAACAGAAACAGCACCAAACTGATTAGTCCTATGTAGAACTGCTTGCCTGCAAAATAACTTCCAAAGTTTTCCAAAAGGAATTTAGGTTTCTTGAAGATAAATTATATATCATAATATTTAAGGTAGCGTTCAGCTGGTCTTTGTACATAAACTTTCGTCCACTAGCACAAATATCAATTGAACTTAAGTTACTAAGGCCTACCACTTTTGGAAGAAAACTGTGCATTGGAAGACAATAGAAAGATTTATCTTTTCTTCAGTAATTTAAGCTACTTTCAGGTGTATGTAATATTCTCTTTGAATTCCTTTGAGAAACTATCACATTTGAAAGCAGAGTGAAGAATAGAGTCATTTTTGTCTTTGGTTCCTTCTATAAACATAAGCCTTTGTTCTATCTTTACACTAATGACGTACACTTCCAGTAATGTCCCAACAGGTTTCTGTTCCCATTTAACAAATGCTAACTAACACTGGTTGAGTATCTCTCTTTTTTTTTTAATGTGAACTAAAATCTCAAAGAATTTATTAGGATTAGATTGTACTAAATGGTAACAAAAGTTAGGCATAAATTGGTATCTCATTTGAGTATCTCTTATATGAAATGCTTGGGACCAAGGATGTTTCAGATTTGGATTTTTTAGGATTTTCGAATATTTGCATATACATAATGAGATATTTTGGGAATATGATCCAAGTCTACACATAAAATTCACTTATGTTTCATATAAACCTTTATCACATAAGCTGAAGGTAATTTACAGTATCTTAGCACCCCACGTTTTGATGATGACCCATTGCATGAGGTGGGTGTGGAATTTTCCACTTGTGGAGTCACACTGTCACTCGAAATGTTTCCTATTCTGAATCATTTCAGATTTTGCAGTTTTGGATTAGCAATGCCCGACCTGTGCATCAAGAGTGATGGTAATGGACGATACATAAATAAATATGTGGAAACAAACAAAACAACAGACCAAACCCAAACAACAGCAAATAGAGTTCCCAGCAGCTGAGCCTAAGGTGAAGTGAAAGACTGGTAATCAAGGAAATGCACATTAAAAGGAGAATGATCATTATTAATCACCTACAGATTGATGTACATCAAAAATAATTTATTTAGTGTTTCTGAGGGCATAGAGAAGTGATTGGGCTAATCAGCAAATTTCTGGAGGGAAATGAAAATGTGAGCACCTTTGGTAGCTTGTTACTGAGATTGTGTCACAGCTTCGGCTGGGTAGAAAGCCAACTGTGTATATCTCTTTCTAAATATGCATTTGGTAATATTGCATTGGTAACTTGAAATTGTCCACATCGTGAAAATTACAAACTTGAGAAATTAGTTGTCCCCCACCTTCAACCATTTAGCAATTGTTGTTTAGCCAAATGCTAAACACCAGTAAAGTTCTAGTTAAATCAGCTCATTAATGTACCCCTTATATATGCCTTTTTTCTTGTCCATCACACACTTATCTCTAATGCTAACTCAGTGATGGCCATACAAGCTACAAACTTTAGGTGGAAATGACCTAATTAATGTAAATAATTTCAACTTGATAAAGCAATCTTAAGAAAAAAGGTTGGAGAATCCCATATGCTGTATTCAGAGGAGATCTATTTTTTCTCCATTTTGACTCCATCCATCTATCAAAACACCCACTCATCATCATAACCTGAGGGGTAAAAGAGGAGATGCTAATCATGTACTCTTTTAACCTGTAATACCTGAGTGAGCTAATAAAATATTTTCTTTTTTTTTGTTTTTTTTTTTAAAGAGAGAGGGACAGTGAGAGAGACAGAAAGAGAGAAACAACTTTATTTAGTTTTTCACATGGCCTTAGTTGCTCCAACACTCAGTTGTGTACGTGGTGCTGGGGTTCGAACCCGGGTCCTCGTGCTTGCCAGGCAAGCGCCGAAACCCCTGAGCCACCGCTCCAGCCCCTAATAAAATATTTTCATTCTTATTCTCTGTGAGTTGACTTTTATTTTATATTAGTTTTTTCTGTAGTAGAGATATTTTAGTATTAAAAATAGATTATTCAGGGGCTAGAGCAGTAGCTCTTTGGTTGCCATGCTTGCCTGGCATGCACAAGGACCCCAGTTCAAACCCCAGCACCATGTGCACAAGCAAGTGTTGCAGCAATGAAAACCACATGAAAAAAAATAAAACTGATTCTCTCCCTCTCTCTCTCTCTATCTCTCTCTCCCTCTCACACACACACACTCACACACACTGTTCCTTTCTCTTTAAAAAATAGATTATTCAATAAAGTAAGATAAAGCATTGATCTTGTATTTTTAAAGGACTTTGGTTCTCACCACTTTTCACCCTCACTCTTAACAATTGCTTCTGTTTTGCCTCACTTCAGGACCTTTGGCATTGAGCAAGTTAATGTTTGAAGCTCTTGGAGAGTGGGCACCTTTATTTAGAGGCCTTTTATACACAGGGAGGGTTATTCACTTCCCTGCTTCCATCCCCAGTCTTAGCTGAGTGAGAGGGATTTATTACAAATGAACACCTTGTAGTGAAGGCTCAGCTTTGCCTCAGGATACTCACTGCCTGGCAAGGGCTTCCCCAAACCTTGCCCAAGCTTCTGAGAACCATTTCACCTCTCCTGAAAGTCTACCACTTCCTCCCCACCACCTCTGTTGTGTACAAGTGGATCATTTCACCAAAGACCAGAATAATTTTCTTATGTGAATTCATTTTCATATGAAACAATGTGAAGATGGAAGGATAATCCCAGGGGAACAGATACTAAAATGTACCCTAATTAAAACATTCAGAGCCACAAGCCATGAGTTCTCCTCTGACTTCCTAGAAAATGATGGCCAATGGCTCAGATAGGAGCGTCTCAGGGGATGCCCTTCCTTTTGCGTTGTTTGAGGGCTGCTTCAGCTTTTACTGACTCCTCCAAGCCAGGAAATGTGCTCCTAACAGATGAAGCACCTATTGACATCAGAACATATGTAATGCATAGCATGGGATCTGTTAATCAGCCACCAGAGTGCCTAGGGCAAGCAGGTTCTTTACAAACCCTACTTAATGAGAGTTGCTTGATGAAGCGCATCAGGGTAAAGTAGAATAAAGTGAAAATTCTATGTAAGTATCCCTTGCAGCTCAGCTGATGTGTAATTGGGTTTCTAATAAGCTCCCCAAACTGGATCAACAACTTTCCTTTATTAAGTTCTTACAATTTAATGGGTTCAGCACTGAGCAACTCTATACTTTGCTGTCATCTCTGGTGCTAATGCAAATGATGTAAAAGCCATTAGCTAGCCCAGGAAGAGTGATCTATCTCCCTTGCTTCTCTTTTCCCCAAATTAATAGATGAGAACTTGCATCTTGCTTGTGTCCAATCTACTTTGTAATAGAGATCCAATATCCAAATGTAGCACAGTATAAATAATAAGACTGTTTGATTCCCAATGAAAAATAATATATTAGAAAGTGTGATCAGTACGAGTGCTATTTCAGTTAATGATCACATCTTTCTTGGTTTACTTAGTAAATTAAACTGCTCACATCATAAGAATTAGGTCATAGAAGACACATTTCTGACTGAAATGGAATAAAAAGGCCTGGATCTATTTTCCTACCAGAATTGTTAGTTATTTACTCCCCCAAAATGAAAACATATACCACAGAAATAGCTGTGTGTGAATGCTCTTTGTATCTTTACAGCAAAAATAAAAAATGAGAAGCAACACAAATGTGCATCTACAGGTGAATGGATAAACACACGGTGATAGAATCCACACAAGGGAATTATACCCAGCAGTAAAAACAGGAATAATCTGTTGATAAACAGCATGGGTTAATCTTTTTAAAAGAATCTAGACCTGCAGAGTACATCCTGATTTCATTTATGCAAAATTCAAGAACGTATACACTAATATACTCTGGAAGAAAGATTAGTGGTTACTTGAAGGTGGGGGGAAGAGTGGTGGGAGAGAATGACTACAGAAGAACGCAGTGAATTTTGGAGGTGAAAGATGTTCATTTTTACTGTGGTGGTGGTATCCAGATATCAAATATGTAGCCATATGTTGAAAGTTTTCCCAAATGTGATGTTTACTGTATTTCATTTAAAAACATTTTCTAATTGTGGTAAGACGTATGCATACAAAATTTGCCGTTTTTACCATTTCTAAGTGTGTAGTTCAACGACTTTCAGTACATTCACATTGTTGTGAAACCTTCACTACCATCCATCTCCAGAGAACTCTGGATCTATTAATACTGAACAGCTTCCTAGAATTATTAGTTATAATATATAAATCTATAAGCAAGTAGATGTTCACACTTTTATTTCAATAAATCTTTTTTCTTTAAAATAGGTAACATAAAGTTGAGATTTGTTTTTCCTCTGTTTTTAAAATGGAAAGAGTTTTTTTTTTTTAGGCAGTAGCTTGATAATTGATATTAATGAGAGATGAGAGCTGCTAAGCAGCCAGGTGCTGGGCCTTGTGCAATAACTTTTGTGTATATCACGTCTTTCAAGTTTCACATAACCCAGGGTTATAGATATTATTACAATCACCATTTTACAAATGAGTAGACTGAGGACTTCTTTAGGAGGAGAAAGTAGAATTAAGAACCCTTTTGAGATATGTTTAGCCAGTAAAATGACGAAGGCACGTTTTGAACGTAGGTAGCCTGCTGCTATTTAAACATATACATCCAGTCATTTGGGAGTAGGCAAAGACTTTCTCAACATGTTTCCTAAAGTGAAAGAAATAAAGTAAAAAAATCAGTAATCGGGATGCCCTAAAGCTAAAAAGATTTTGCACTACCAAGGAAATAATCAAAAGAGTCAAGAAGTTTCCTACAGAATTGGAGAGAATCATGGGCTGTGATTCCTCTGACAGGGGCCTCATATCCAGAATCTACAAAATCCTAAAAAATCTCAACCATAAAAACACAAACAACCCAATCAATAAATGGGCCAAGAGCTAAACAGAAACTTCTCAACAGAGGACATTGATCAAGCCAATGAATACATGAGAAAGTGCTCTAAATCACTAGTAATCAGAGAAATATAAATTAAAACTACATTCAGATATCACCTCATGCCAGTCAGAATGGCAAAAATGAAGAAAATAAATAATAATAGATGCTGGAGGGGCTGTGGAGAGATATGCACACTAGCACACTGTTGGTGGAACTGCAGACTGGTACAGCCCCTCTGAAAAGCAGTGTGGAGAATCCTCAAAAAGCTAGGGATGAGCCCACCATATGTTCCTGCTGTTCCTCTCCTGGGTATTTTTCCAGGGGAAAAATCAGCACACTACAGTGACACAGTGAAATCAATGTTCATAGCTGCTCAATTTACAATAGCTAAATTATGGAAACAATCCAGATGTCCTTCTCTGGATGAATAGATCCAAAAACTGTGGTACCTATATACCATAGAGTTTTACTCATCAATTAGAAATAATGATATTGCAGCCTTTGAAGGTAAATGGATGGCTATGGAAGAAATTATGCTGAGTGAAATAAGCATAACCCAGAGAACCAAGGGTTGAATGTCTTCACTCATCTGTGGAGGCTGGAGCTAGACCCTGGCCATTGAGAAAGAAGGTCTATTATCATGTTTTAAATCCAGATAAGGTGTAATGTCATACAACCTAAGGCATTTGTAGAGATGTATTAGGAAGGAGTGGGGGGAGGGATAAGGGTGGGTAATTGGGGGGCTCTTAAGAGTAAGTCCAATTTTCAGAATTTGTATATATATATATATTATATTATTTCATTACAAGCTGTTTGATTGTTCAACAAATAAATTTCTGAATAAAAAATCATATACATCCAAGGATAATTTTTCAATGACAAGAAAGTAAGCACACTAATTATTTTAACTTCATTTTGAGAACCAAGGAAGAATCAAAAGTATCTCTGAAATAAAAACCAGATGTGTTCTTTCTCATCATTCATTTTTCACCAACTTTTCAGAATATCTGAGTATCAAGCACTGCTCTTACAAACTTATGATACAAGGTACTAAACAAAGAAATAAACAAAAAAATAATCCAAAACTGCAATCCTTGTTTTCAGTCTT
>PVKS010013634.1:0-50256 GCA_004027875.1 Aplodontia rufa
AGAGGAGCAGTTGGTAGTGTGATTCTTAGCACATCTGAATCCAAAATTTCAGGCTTAAATTTTATAGCAAAAATTGATTCCCTCTTTCATCATTGGTCAATATATTTTCATCATGTGGTATTTAGATGTCAAGATTTTTTTTTTTTTAAGAGAGAGGGACAGTGAGAGAGAGAGAGAGAGAATCAACTTTATTTAGTTTTTCATGTGGCTTTTGTTGCCTGGACACTTCGTTCTGTACATGATGCTGGGGTTTGAACATGCGTACTCCTGCATGCCAGGCAAGCGCTGTGACTGCTGAGCCACTGCTCCAGCCCAAGATTTTTTTAATGGTCAATTATTTCCATCAAGTATAATTTTTTAAATCAAATTTTACTGTGGCACAATTTCAGACATCAGCTTTAATTTATGGATTACTTCTAATAGTGATGTTTATTAGCAATTGGGTAAAAGTTTGTGGTAATTAGTATTTTTTTCATGGAATTAAGAGCTATGAGGACACAGGGAAGGCCTCCCATGCTTTCAGATTTGTTTCTCTGTTTTTGAGACTAGTTGCCTTATTTACTCCAGAACCGTCGCAACCATAGTATTTTTTCTTTCTTCATCTTCATTCACTCTCTTCTACTAGCTGCTTTTCCTCTGCCTTTTTTGTCCATATACACATACACACACACACACACACACGCATGCTCGGGGCTTGCTTCCCTTTGGCCTATCATAATTTCTTTTGCCTCTACCTTATTTTTTCTTCCACTTAAGAGAGTAGCTTATATTTGCTTTTCCTTTAAACCTTGTAATTCTGACTTGAATTTTGGTGTCTACTTTCCTCTCCAACCTAAAGTTGTTCTTTTTGACCTCCAATCACCTCTGTCATTTCATTCCTTAAGGTTTATCTGTTTCGTCATTTCCCTTAACCCTTCATTTGATCCTATCCGTAGTACTGCATTTCCTCCTCCTTTAATTTGTACAACTTCTCTACCTTTTTTTTGGATTTTTTTTCTTCCCTAGCTCTTTGAACAAGGAACACATCCCAAGGCTTTTTCTTTAATTGACTTTTAATTCTATGCCCCTTAACTGGTTTATGAGAAAACTGAGGTTTTGAAAAAAACTAACTTGCTCCTATGAATCTGATTCATAGATTTCTACTTAGGCCCTTTTGTCTAGATTTTTTTTTTCCCCTTGACCACTTTATATAAGTAAGAAAGTATACTTTTATAATGAAATTTTTACTTCTCTGTCTCTGTGATGGAGATTCCCCAAAGGATTTAATTGATAGACTGCTATCATCAAATTTAAATTCTGGAACATTCTCTCTGGAAGCAGTAGATTTTAAGTGGGCAATATTTAAGGTAGGGATGGAAGATATTTATAATAATTGGGCAAGAGATAGTGAGAACTTGATTAATGGTGGAATTGGAGGCAAATAAATAGTGGTGGTGAAGAGTTATTTAATGGGTATTGATAAACTGCTGAGTATGAAATTGACCATAAATAAGTAGTCTTCTGGCTAGGTGACAGGGTGACAGTCAGATACTTGCCATTATGGGGAATGTGAGAGAGAGAGTGAGGCTGGCAATAAAGAAGATGGTTCCAGTTTTGCCATTCCAAGTGGAGTTATCTAGCCGGAGATCATGGTTATAAGAAGTGAAGTAAATGCTGCTTTTGTAGCTACATGTGTAGACAGTGTTGAGGTCATGAGTGTGAATGAAATTACTTGGTGAATGCATAAACCATGAGCAGAGGGTTGAGGACAAAAGAAAGTGAAACCTGAAGGTATACGGGTGGTTCCTTAAGAAAGGTAAGAACTGAAAGGCTGCATGTCAGAGAGAAGAATAAGGGACTGAGTACTATAGAGAAGGATATTAGGGTCAGAGTAGGAACATCCATGTTATAATTTCCAGCTCCAGTCTCATCTCTTTCACGATAGCTTTCCAGCCAACATCTTGCCATGTTTTTTGCTGAATTTGGCCATTCTTTTCTTTCTTTTAATTAACCCTCTTTCCATTACCTTGATGTGATTTAATACTAAACCTTTCTGGTCCTGATTTCTTTTCTGTCCTTTCACTCTACTTCCATTATACTTCTAAATAGATACTTGTCATGAACTTAGATTTGGCTTAACCCAGTAGTAATACTCATTGTTTTCCTTCTTATACTTAGTTTTCTGCCCAGTTCCTTCTGATTGTGCCAGCCATTTGGACTTAGAAAATTTGAGACTCCTGACTGACCATTTATAACCAGTCACACAGT
The DNA here is from genome assembly GCA_004027875.1 of Aplodontia rufa. Lineage (NCBI taxonomy): Eukaryota > Metazoa > Chordata > Mammalia > Rodentia > Aplodontiidae > Aplodontia > Aplodontia rufa. Next base: position 2,248 of record PVKS010013634.1, read on the forward strand.
GCTACTGGATCCCCACTTTGTCTTTCCTCTCCTTTTTTGTATTCACACTGCTGTCATAATTCAGGCCCTCATAGCCTCTTTATTGAACCACTACAATATATTTCTATTTGGTCTTTCTTCCAGCTTTCCTACAACAATGTAATTTAAGTAATCTTTTTCATAGAAAACTATATTTATTTTGCCCTATTCCTTCTCACAATGTTCAGTGGTTTCCTTGTTCCCATAGGAAAAACACTAAACTCCTTACAGTGGCTTTTAAAAACCGCCATCTGTTTCTTGTGACTCCACATCACCTGTTAATGGGTTCTTCTGACCAGTCTAGTAATTGTTTCTTTAATATTCTTCCCCAAGTCCTTTTTCCTCTACTCCACTTAATTGAATATTAGCCATCTGAACACTCTTCCCAACCACCTGCGTCAGATCACAGTGCTTTTCTTCTTCTGTACTCCTAGAGCACATACTTTTTGTTTTTTAATGGAAATACCAGCTCTGTATGTGAAGCTTGGAATATGTGTAGTTGTTGAGAGTGTAGGTTCCAGAACCATACTTAACTAGATTCTGTGCTCAGTTGCTGTGTGACTTTGGTCAAGTTCCTTCCCATCTTTGAATGTTAGTGTGAAATCTGAGCAGTCGTATGTACTTCATAGGCCTGTTGTCATTATTAAATGAGATTTCTTGTATGATTTATTTAACACAGCCCAGATCCTGGCAGTGTAAGGGCTCAGTTAATGTCAGGCAGTTTATAGTAATTGCATGCTGGCTCGTGTTAATCATTATCTTTACTTGATTTATCACTTCAAGTAGATTTTAATCATTCCCTACCTTTGTATTTTATTTATTAATTTATTTATTAAAGAGAGAGAGGGGGCTGTTCTTTGATGAGAATAATATAAGTATATACTATATAAAGAGTGGTGGCTCAGCAGTTAGGGCACTTGCCCAGCATGCACAAGTATGCAAGTTCGAACCCCAGCACCACTTACACAACAAAGTCTCAGAGCAGCGAAAGCCATGTGAAAAGCTAAATAAAATTGATGCTCTCTTTATCTTTCTCTCTCTTTTATTGTCCCCCTCTCTCTCTATCTTTTTTTAAGGGCCAGTGAAAGAGAAAGAATCAGTTTTATTTAGTTTTTTTTTGTCTAATTTTTGTTGCTCTGACACTTAGTTGTGTCTTGTGGTGCTGGGGTTCAAACTCAGGTCCTCACACATGCCAGGCAAGTGCCATAACTGCTGAGCCACTACTCCAGGCCCCCTTCCTTTGTATTTCTTGCAGGACTGGCATAATCACTTGCAGCTATCCAATACCTGATAAATGCTGAGTAATTGATTAAATTAATAATGAGTGGACGATATTTTTGCTGCATTATAATTTTACAAACTTATGTGATACATTGTGATATATTTGTATATGCACATAAAAAATTGGGTCATGAAAATTGCTTTTTAAGCTAACATTTAATCTTTAGCCATTGTAATACTCTGTTGTACTTAGTACTTAAACATTGTAAAGTATAAAATTGATTACTTCAATTTAACTACATTAAACACCAGTTTTGGGTTTTTGTTTTGTTTTGTTTTGTTTTTTTGCACTGGATGTTGAAACCAGGGATACTTAATCACTGAACTACATCCCCAGTCCTTTTTAGGTTTTGTTTTGAAATATGGTCTTGCTGAGTTGTTGACAGTCTCATAAGCTGATGCTTGCCTCAAATTTGTGATTCTCCTGCCTTATCCTCCGCAGTTGTAGGATTATAGGATGTGCCACCATGCCCAGCTAAATACTAGATTTTTAATGTTAATGGCAAAATATTAAGTACATTTTGAAATCTCCTTTGCAGTCCTGACCCTTAAATTACAAGTAAAAAGGTTTTATAGTAAGAGAAGATGTTTTCTTAATTAGCTTATTAGACCAGGAAGGAGACACTTCCTCTTTTCATGTAGCACTGTATCTACAGGAACACACTAGGTGTTCAAATTATGGTTGCAGTGTCAGAATCAAATGGAACATTTGAACAGTATTTGAAGATGCTTGTTCAGCATTTAAATTTGCTTTGGAATAACTGTGTTTCAAAAATAATTTGGTCATGTTTGATTTTAGGGCCTATCAAGAAAGAAGATTTCTTTCACAACTCATCCAGAAGTTTATCTCTGTTCTGAAATCAGTTCCACTTTCTGGTAACTGTCTTTTACTCAGCTCATTTGTGAATTTATTATATAGATTTCCCTATGGAATTTCCTTGTCTCTAGTCTAAAAACTGCTCTTAGAATGATTTCAAATTGTAATGATAAAGTGTATGTCCTTTCCTCTTGTAGTGTATTGCAAGTCTGAGTATTGACAGACTTGAAGGTTATTTTAAAGGCCCCAGCATAGTTATTGAAATGTCATTGAGTTAGCAAACATTTTTATATTTGCTTACTAGATTTAAATCCTGTACAAGGTGCTGGAATACAGTAGGGAACAAGACAAACAAGAAACATGTTGTTTGCTTGTCATTTATGATACATTGCTGAATGGTGTTATTGAAGTAATACTAAATACTGTTTAGAGGGAAAGAGAAGGGAAGGATTACTTTTGAAATATAAGGAATAAGGTAAAAGTCCATCATGACCTGTTCTTTGATGAGAATAATATAATTATATACTATATAAAGAGTGTATACTATATTAGAATATGCTGAGTGTGCTGTACACACAAGTATACTCTACATATGTGTGCGTGCATGTCTGTATTATATGTCTATATGTCAGGAGGGGTTAATTAGGTACATGAGGTTGTTAAGATCTTGATAAACATTTAATGACTGCAAATAGATTTTTACTTAATAAAGGTATATATGCTGTGTAAGATGTCATTGTTAATGTCTCTTTAAGTGGAATGTAATCTGAAAACCGCTCTAAATTGTATCATGTTTATATTTTTGTGTCAGATTATAGCTTTGTTTAAAATACAATAGAAGTACTTGTTAATGCTGACTCTCCAAGTAATATTTCACAAATGAATATTATAACTAAGATTTAGGTGGGAATAGATACTAATACGATTAATCACCAGTATCCCATTTGGAGCATCAGTATAAAGAAAAAATTATCATGTGCTTATAATTTAAATTGTTTAATATTAGTATATTTAAATCTTTTTGTTAAGTGCCTTAAACCTCAAATGAGGATGAAGTTTGGGATTTCTTGGAACAACCAATAACAGTGGATACTTTGAACTGCTAGTGTCTCTAATAATCAGGATCATAAAAATTGATCTCTCAATTACGAAATGTTAATCTAGGAATCTAGGATCAATCTGTGTTTAAAAACCAACTAACGAAATTTCTTACCACTACCCCCACCCGCCCCGTACTGGGGATTTGACCCAGGGCTATTTCACCACTGAGCCACATCCCCAGCCCTTTTTTATTTTTTATTTTGAGATAGGGTCCTGCTAAGGTGCTGAGACAGACCTTAGACTTGTGATCCTTCTGCTTCAACCTCCCAAGTTGCTGGGACTGCAGGCTTACACCACTATGCGCAGCCTTCTTAGATTAATCTTAAGCTTTGATCACAAATTGTTAACTTGCTGGCAAAGGATCAACAAGATGCTGAAAATAATGTGTCAGTTCAAAGAGGCACATATGAAGATGGATGGAAGAGTTAGGAAACAAAGCTAATTTTTAAAAGAATGAGGATTGTAGTTTCATTGTATAGGAACACAAAAACGAAACACCTGCACCAGTTGTTACAAAGGCAATCTATGTAGGATGCTCCGAGATGTCAGGACTGCTACAAGAGGAAGGAAAAGAAAAGAAAAATTACAGTATACCTAAGACACAAATAATAAAGATGTATTTGTGTCTGAAATTGGAACAGCAAGGTATTTACACTGAATGCACCTCTGAGCATCAGAGCATAGAACTTATGGCACCATGCTTTGTTTTCTAGTTTTAACCAAGCCATTGCCAGCAGTTTTTTCAAGATGCAAATAAAGATACAGAATATGTAGTTTGTTCACTTTTTAAATTTTGGAAAGAAATATCTTCTTTTGACAATTAGAAAAATGGAATATTGCAAAAGAGGACTAGTTTGAATAAATTTAATTTAAAAATTGATCCTTTTAGTTCTTTTTTGTTTGTTTGTAATGTTTTGGTACTGGGGATTGAACCCCAGTGTGCTTAACCACTGAGCCTTATCCCCAGTCCTTTTTATTTTTATTTTGAGACAGGATCTCCCTAAGTTGCTAAGATTGGTCTTGAACTTGTGATCCTCCTGCCTCAGCTTCCTAAGCCTCTGGGATTACAAGCCTATGCCACCGCATCCAGCTGCTCCTTTTAATTTTTCAAACAGCTATGTGACTTACACTGTGATCAGACCTAGCTTTCAGTTCTGCATCTTTTTCAGGTCTTTATTGTGGGGGTCAGGAGGTTCTTCAGTTTTCCACTTAGAAAGTGAATATCTACAATAGATGTTCTCCCTCCTGCATCATTTTATTGGTGCATTGTAATTATACATAATAGAATAGATTTTTTTAAAGTTCTTTTCCACCTATTAAATTCTTTCATTCTGTTGCTTCAGGGTCTGGATTATGGGCATATTAACTGAAAAGTTATATGGAAAAGTCTGTTGAAATGTCTTATATTAGTCACAAATGTATTCACATTTCTTCATGTAAAGCCTTCCATTTTCCAATCCACTAGAAATAAATAAAATGATGGGCTGGAGCGGTGGCTCAGCGGTTTCGGCGCTTGCCTGGCAAGCACGAGGACCCGGGTTCAAACCCCAGCACCACGTACACAACTGAGTGTTGGAGCAACTAAGGCCATGTGAAAAACTCAATAAAGCTGTTTCTCTCTTTCTCTGTCTCTCTCACTGTCCCTCTCTCTTTAAAAAAAAAAAAAAAAAGAAATAAATAAAATGAATGAATTTTTTAAGTGTTTATTGGATACCTTTTACAGATCTGGCACTTAGATTGTCACTGCTGGAGCTCTTTAACTATGCAGTATCAACGACCTGAAAATTGTCTGTATTTAAATTGAAATAATCTTGGCAGAATAGTTTTAAATGATAAATGGAAGATCATGGCCTAATTTGAGAAAAACAATTTGTACTCTGAAAGTATTTTGTGTCACAAGACTAATAACTTCAATACAAAGTAATTAATTTTAAAAATGGTGTATTATGTCATGAATAGCATAAAAACAGATTGTGATTTAAAAAGTATTTCATTGCTTTGTCATTGGCATTTTAATGTCAAAAGTAATACATGTACAGTAGGAAAAGATAATATAAATTGCTTTATCTTTACTACTCATTTTCTATGTATTTTAAAGACCATGTGTAAATATCCATGTGTGTGTAGTTATGTATATGAGAAAGCTTTTAGAAGTTTAGTATGTTATGATACTAAGGAAAGCAGAGCAAATTTCAATTTAAAAATACCTTCTGGTTTTTATGTCCAAATTTTTCCAAATTAATCACTAAGTATGGGCTTTTAAAAGTTAGCACTTTAGGGGCTGAGGATTTAGCTCAGTGGCAGAGCGCTTGCCTAGCATGTGCAAGGCTCCAATTTCGGTCCTCAGCCCTGAAAACAAAAAAAAAAGTTAGCACTTTAGAACAGGAGGGGAAAAAAAAGAGAAGATAAATAGATTAGAGGGCTACCAGAGGGAAACCTAGGACCAAGCCTTGAGAAACTCCAGCATGAGTTTTGCCTGAATAAATATTATCAAGACATGAAAAAATATATATATAAAAAGAGAAAGAAAGAAAGCACTTCAGCAGGGCACAGTGGCGCACACCTATAATCAAGCAGTTGAGGAAGCTGAGACAGGATTGTAAGCTCAAAGCTAGCCTCATCAACTTATCGAGGCCCTAAGTGATTTAACAAGACAACTCTCTCAAAATAAAAGATAAAAAATGGCTGGGGATGTAGCTCAGTGGTAAATTGCTCCTGGGCATAATTCCGAATGCCAAAAAAAGAAAGAAAGAAAATCACATTTAAAATATCTTTTTGAACACCTGACCCACACTAAATTTTTCAATTTCTCATATTCATCGAGCTAAATATCAGTTTATGGCCTGCCTTTTAAAAAATATGCATGAGATTCTTACTCAAAATCATAGTCCAGTTATTATTGAATAAGAGATAAGTGATTTTGTTTATATTATTAAATAGCTGCCAGTTTTAAGAAATAGCACACAATTAGCCTAGTAAAATTCTAACGCGTCTAACATTCTCTTGTGTCCAGAACCTGTTACTATGGACAAAGTTCACTACTGTGAAAGATTCATTGAACTTATGATAGATCTAGAGGTAAGTGACTTAAGATAAATTCATTAAGCGTCTAAGATCAAGGACTAGAGCAGTCGCTCAGCAGTACAGCTTTTGCCTGGCATGAGTAAGGATTGAGGTTTGAACTCCAGCACCACATACACAATTGTGTTTGAAAAAGTAAAACCAGATGAAAAAATAAATAAAAATTGATTCTCCTTCTCTTTCTGACTCCAAAAAAAAACAGTCTTAAGTACATGACTATATGTGATATATTTGTCATCACAAACTGGCCTTACTTTGTACCTTATGTCAAGGTTTTACATACTCACAAGTTATTGTCCCATAAGATTTTGAGATGACTTTCCCATTTGGCATGGACTGTTTATTGTCAATTTTTTAAATTAAGATTTTTTTTTTTTAAAAAGTGAGAAGGGACAGTGAGAGAGAGAGAGAATCAATTTTATTTAGTTTTTCATGTGACTTTCGTAGCTCCAACACTTTGTTGTGTACATGGTGCTGGGGTTTGAACTTGTGTACTGGTGCATGCCAGACGAGTGCTACACAAGTTCAAACCCCCCCAGCACCACATACACAACAAAGTGTTGGAGCAATGAAAGTCACATGAAAAACTAAATAAAATTGATTCCCCCTCTCTTTTTCTCTCTCTCGCCCCCATTTCCCCTCTCTGTCTCCCTCCCTCTCTCTTTAAAAAAAATTAAAAAAAAAAAAAGATTTTTAAAGGAGATTTCATATTACTGTGTGCAGGATTTTGATGGGAAGTTCACATAAAGATGAAAAGTTAATTCAAAGTAAGTTCATTTTCTTTTCCTTCCCCTTTTAATGTAGGATATTAAAAAGAAAATCTGTTCCATTCCTTTTTTTGAAATGATTGTTAGAATATTGGACTAGCAGTCATTCCATAAGGTCTTCATTCAAATTTTAGCCATGCCAGTAACAAATTTATGTCCTCTTAGTGTGTAGAATCTCAGCTTCATCTGTTAGACACATATATTTGATTAGATAGTGGTTTTCAAACTGTCACAGTCCTAGAGTTTCTCATCATTATCTTTCTAACTGTTGTAGGGGAATGAGGGGAGAGGAAAGGGAGATAATAGTTTTCATTTAGGAAGCTTTTACCTTTTTCTTTCAAAACAGTTTGATTTTTAAATTTATGCACAATTTATGCTGAGTTTTAAACTTAATTGCAAACTCACACTTGAATTTCCTGTAGGATTTTACTTGTAAACCATTTATTGAGATGATACGTAAAGATCCTTCTGTGCTAGATGTTATTTGTAATTTTATCTTTAGATTTCTATTATCATTTATTATTAAAACTAAAAACATTGCCGCTGAGTTTATTGACAGCATGTACCATTGCTTTGTGTACAGTATGTCTTTGTGGAGGCTGGAGGGTACTTTGTGATATCCACGTCTGAGTTAGATAAAGTAGACTTCATCTTTATGTTGTCTGCAGAGAATACATGCAGAATTATTGCTGCCATGTTTATGTTTCCTAGGCTCTGCTCCCCACAAGGCGCTGGTTTAATACCATCCTGGATGACTCTCATCTTTTAGTTCACTGTTACCTTTCCAATCTTGTTCATAGGGAAGAGGATGGCCATCTTTTTTCTCAGGTGAGCACTGAACACACTATTTTAATTTCTCAGTTGATATTTTCTTTGCCATGCAATTGGAAGTACCAGCCCTTGACAAAAGTAAATTTTTCTCAGCTTTGAATTGAATGATGTAGAATTGTAATTAGTCATTTTAAAGTCAGGTCTTGATAAATAAAATTAATATATTCTTGTATAGTAGCCTTTAGTATATATTATAACTATGTATATGTGATTTTATTATTGGAATAAATTATGCTTTGGGGGATATAGTCTCACATGTTCACATATTTTGATTTTATGTGAATAACCATTGTAGAATATAATGGATGATGAGCATTGGTTTCAAACAAACTGTGCCCAGCATCATTGCTCTATCTTTCCATGTGATGGCGGTGACAGGTGATTGATAGTATGGAATTGTATGTGTATTTACCCAGCTGCTTGGGTAGGAAGGTAAATGCACTTAAGTTTGTTGCTTTTGGTAGGAAGGCAAAAATATTACTATTTTACATTTTCTGTAGTCTTGTAGAGGAAAACATAAACTCTATTGTCTTTCAATGATATTATAATTGGAAATACAGTTTTTATGTGCATTACATATTCTTTTATCTCACGTTTGTAAGCATTTTTTATTCTCTTTTGAAATTCATATCCAGCGATTTACCATATATATATTAAAATCATAATGTCTAATCTGCCGTGGATTAGAAGTAAAAATCAGATTTAGGGTGAATGCAGCAGTCAGTAAGGTATGTTGGTGCTGCTGCCATATGGGGAATTCAGGGACTTTTTTTTTAAATTGGTTTTTTTTTTAGTTATATAACATTAGGATTCATTTTGACAAAATTATAAAAGCATGAATATAATTTGTTCTAATTAAGTTCCCAGTACTTCTCCTTTTCTTCCCCTCCTCCTTCCCCTTGTCCCTTTCCTCTACTCTCTTGATGTTTTTGCTATCTATTTATAGTTTTTTTTTTAAAAATTAGTGTCTTGTGGATACATATAAACAACGGTGAGATTCACTGTGGTATATTCATATATGTACATAGGAAAAGGTCAGATTCATTCCACTGTTCTTTCCTTATCCTTTCCCTCCTCCCCGCTTTCAGTCCCTGCATATCAGGAAAAAACATTTGAACTTTGACTTTTGGGGACTGGCTTATTTCACTTAGCACAGTAGTCTCCAGTTCTATCCATTTATCATCAGATGCCACAATGTGGTTCTTCTTTATGCCTGGGTAAATACTCTATTATATATATATAATATATATAATATATATATAATATATATATATCACATTTTCTTTATCCATTCAGCTGTTGAAGCACCTGGTTTGTTCCATAGCTTGGCATTTGTGAATTGTGAGACTGTAAACATTAATGTGGCTGCATCACTGTAGTATGCTAATTTTAAATCTTTTAGGTATATATAAAGAAGTGGGATAGCTGGGTCATATAGCGGTTTCATTCCTCGTTTTTTGAAGAGTCTCCATGTAAAAGCAGGGATTATTTAGCAACAGGAACTAAAGAAAGGCTTAACGGAGGAGTCTGATGACAGGAATGAACAACATAGCTTTTCCCACATTACCGTTTTTCCCTGACTGAAGCAGCACCTATAAAAAGAGTATCTGCATTTATGAATTCCAAAACCCTCATTTAGAAAATCCATATAAGAAGCATAAGTTAAAGACCTCATTGGGTGTGTTGGTACATACCTGTCATCCCACCAGCTTGGGAGGCTGAGGCAGAAGAATACCAAGTTCACAGCCAGCCTCAGCAATTTAGCGAGACCTTGTCTCAAAATAAAAAATATAAAGGTCTGGGGATGTGGCTTGGTGACTAAGTGCCTCTGGGTTCAATCCCTGCTACCAAAAAACAAAGCAAAACAAAAAACCTTAGTTCTTCCCTCTAGTGGTGTAGTTTTATAGTTTTGTAACGATGTTGATAACCTCTTTTTTTAATTAAAATATGAGGTTTTCTTGGATTACCTCCTTAATGTCTCTCTCTCCCTCTCTCTCTTTTTTTTTTTAAAGAGAGAAGAACAATGAGAGAGAGAATCAAATTTTTTTTAATTGAATTTTTCACATTGCTTTCATTGCTCGGACATTTAGTTGTATACGTGGGTGCTGGGATTTGAACCCATGTACTTATACACGACAAGCAAGCACCATAACTGCTGAGCCACTGTTCCAGCCCCTCCTTAATGTCTCTTAAGTTGAGATTACAGTTTAAGTTCTCTGTAAAGGTAGACCATGTATACAAGTAATGGACTTAACAATTTATTTTTAAGATATTTTTTGTTTTCACATAAACCATACATGATTGGATATGTTCTAAAATATTTGTTGTAATATTTACATTCCAAAGTTTTTCAGCAGCTCTGAGAAAGTATATTGACTTGTTTATTATTTTAGTAAATAGTGTTATACTTTCTTGATCTTATTTCCATGTAGTTTATTAATTTAATTGTGTCCTTTCAGCTTTTGGACATGCTTAAGTTCTATACTGGTTTTGAAATTAATGACCAGACTGGAAATGCTCTGACAGAGAATGAGATGACTACAATTCATTATGATAGAATTACTTCTCTACAGGTAATTGAAATGTAATATAGCCTTTTGTTTTGCTCTGTAATGTTAGGTCATACTGTAATTTATGTTTTGCATAGATACAGATAGAAAAAGATATTAATTTAATAGTGTTCTATCTTCAACTTTTTTAGGGTTTTTAATTCTGATAAATTAATGGGAAAAAATGACTTTCATAGTGCTTCTAAGTCCTATATGAATCAATATGCTGTTATTTAATACTTGGAAGTATTAGTTACTAGGCCAGTTTGGTACATTGAACTATTGACCCGCTGCTACTTCTATTTTATGAAAAAATGTTGCATCATATGGCACAGTATATGCACGCATTTTACAAATTTTTAAGATAAACACATGTAATAGGACTGAAATTTACCAATATAGCCCATATATGCCAAAAAAAAGAACCTTAGTTTTCTATTACTGATCTCACTTTACCATTGATCCATTTTCTTTCATGGCAGAAGGAAGCTTTTGTCAATTTAAAGTAATTAATTTTTTTTGTTTTCATGAGTCTTTGGGGGTAAAGCATTAAGTCAAATTCAAGTTCAAACTCACTTTGATAATCAATTCTGTTCTCTCCTGGAGTCTCTGATCTTCCTCCTCTTTCCCCAAGTGAGGTCTGGGTGTGCATGGAATGTCTAAGGTAACTTCATTGTTTTGGAAGAGGAGTGAACTCAGATATCTTTTCTTAAGAACATTAGTGTTTTTGTCCTTTTTGCTTCAGCCATTGAAGTAACTATGGTTCGTGTGGTATGTGGTCTGTTCCGCACAGGCCAGGCATGATTATTGGTCTCAAGGAACTTGGCTGTTTCTACTGCTGATAGACGCTCCACTTTTATTCTTTATGTTGTCAGTGTTCTGAGAACTGATTCTCACTCATTTTCTGGTTTAGGCCACTTAATCAGTTTGGTTAGAGTCATTTTACAGTTGTCTGCAATAATCTCTTGCAAACTCACTCATAACATTGGTGACCTGTGTGTCATCCACCACGTAGAACATAAAAACTTCTGGTCTTTTCTATAACAGAGAGACATCAAAGAATACTAAGGATGTTGTCTTAGACACTTAACAAATCATCATAGTGCTAGTATTTCTGTTTTCTTACCGCTTAGCCCATGTTGGTTGGAAGTATTACCCTACCAGGTCTTCTCTTCCTAGGATTCCAAACAAAAACAGAGCATAAGCATATTATGGTTTGGGGCTCTCTCTCAGGTTATTTTTCATTGGGCATTTCCCTTGGGACCTTATTTCAATCTTCTTAGTCCAGTTCTTAATAGTAAATCTTTTAAAATCCCCTTCAGTCAATAAATCTAGCCTTCATAGCTATTTTTATAGATATTGAAAATCAATTTTAGAAATAAAAACCCAAATACCACCTCTTCATTTTGCTTTCTTGCTCAAACAATTTCTTTTTCATTTGTTGTTTGTTTTCCCCTATTGTATTGCATGCTTCTAGCTGAACAAGGCAGAGGTCACATACAAAATGCATTTTTTAAAAAAAGGGTAGTGCATTATACTTTTAGAAATATTTCCACAATATAGTATATAAATTATAGATGGTTTTATTAGTATATAGATATTACTTATGGATAATTTTTGTTGCTCTTTTTCAGAGAGCTGCTTTTGCACATTTCCCTGAACTCTATGATTTTGCTCTCTCAAATGTGGCAGAGGTAGATATGCGGGAATCCTTGATTAAGTTTTTTGGACCTCTTGGGTAAGAACACACACAAAAAAAACTATATATTCTCTCTTAGTGTCATGCTCCTTGAATTTTACTTTTCTTTGTTGTTTTTGTTCATTTTTACACTATTTTATGTAATACTAACTTGTTGCTTTACTTTTTGGAATTGACATCTAAGCTTATATTCTCTTAACATTTTGAAATTTTTGAGTCACTTTAATGTGCAATTATCCATTTCTCTCTTTTTCCTTTTTTTTTGTCTTTTTTGGGAATAAAAATTAAAGTTGTATTTTTCATTTTTCTAAATCTTAAATTTAGGGTAGAATATTCAACTGGTCTATCCTGTCAATCATAAACAGCCTGTAAGAGACCCCAATAAAGGCTCATCATTTGTGACATTAGCTTTATGATTTAGGAATATTTTTGATTGGTTAAAATTTATAAAATTAGTAATATTCTCTGGCACTTAGTTATCTGCTAACATACTTTTTTTTTTTTTAAATAGCACTAGTAATTGCATTTGTTTATTTACTGTGTAAGAGGCACCTTTCTAAGTGTGTAAATAATCCTCAAAATATCATATTATTAATAAATACTATTTTATAGAAAAGGTAACCAAGGCATAGAATAAATAGTTAAGTAATTTGCTTAGGGTTACATAGCAAGTAAGTGACAGAGACAAAATTTGAGCCTAGGTAGTCTAATTCCTAAGCCCCAACATTTAACACTGTGCTACATTATTTCCTCATTGTTCTTAAATCTCGGAAAAAGTTATTTAGTTCATTTTCTCTTTGAAATGAAATAAATTAAGTTTTAATTGGTTGATCATTTTCATTGAGTACCTAATTATAATTCTTATAATAATGATAGATGTTTCATTCTTTTAAGTAACTTTTGATTTCCATTAAATGATACTATCATAGTATTTTTTTAATCACTCTTGTTGATGATGATTTTTAAATTTTGAGCTGTTACCAACAATTCTGCAGTGAGCATCTGTATTACTCAGCTTTCTATTGCTGTAATAAATACCTGAGATAAATCAACCTAAAAAGAAGAAAGGTTTATCTTGGTTCACAGTGTAGAGGTGTCAGTCCATGGTTTGTGGCCCACTTGATTTTGGGCCTGTGACAAGGCAGTACATCATATAGCAGGAGTGCGTGGCAGACTCTGCTCACTTCATAGCAGTCAGGAAGAGAGAGAGAGAGGGAAGAATGAACTGGGGTTCCCCAATCTCCTTCAAGAGCATGCCCCCAGTGATCTCATTTCCACTGGACCCCCTTTCCTAAAGGTTCCACCGTTGCCCAGTAATGCTACAGGTAAGAGACTAATGCTTTAACACATGGCTCTTTGAGAGAGATTCAGTTTTCAAACTATAGCATCTAGTTTTACTGCTGTGTAAAAATTTTTGGTGCTGATTCTTAGAAGCAAATGACTGACTCAAAGGTTGTGTTTAAAATTCGTTCCTTTGGAAAAGACTAATAATTTATACTTACACTAACAGTGCATGAGGATTTCTTCTTCTCATTTTGCCGAAGGGCAGAAAAATCTTCATTGTTTTACTTTGCAATTCTCTCATTGTATTGGGAAGATGATTATCTTTAATTTGCTTAGCCATTTGCATTTCTTCTGTAACTATCCTGTTGTTATTCTTATCTATTTTGTATTTGATTGCTTATTTTCTTATTGATTTTATTTTTAAGGAACCTTTATATATTCTGGATAGTGAGCCTTAGTTTGTATTATGACTTTTCTCTCAGTTTAACTTCGTTTATAGTATCTTTTACTATAGATGCTTTAACTTTTTAGTTAATTACATCTGTTTAGTCTTTTTAGTAGTTATGCTTTAATGTAGGAAGTCTTCTCTACCCTAAGGTTACAAAATATTACCATATATTTTTAGATCACTTTTGCAGATTATTTTTACATTTAATTTATATGCATAATATTTAGAAATAAAAGTTGTAATCATTATATGTTAACGTGTGTGTGTGTGTGTGTGTGTGTGTTTAAGAGCGAGGGAGAGAGCGAATCAATTTTACTTTTTCATCTGGTCTTTGTTTTTTCTGACATTTAGTTGTATATGTGGTGCTGAAGTTTGAACCCAAGTCCTTGTGCAATGCCAAGCAAGGGCTCTAACTGCTGAGCAACTGCTCTAGCCCCTACATATATATTGTTAATGAAAAATATATTCTCCAGAATGAAAAGAATACATGGCAAGAAAGAGTGTCATTGTTTTGTACTTTTGCGAATCTCCTGAATGTCTGATTTAATTGACGACCATTTGGGTTTGTACATCAGCTTCCAGTTCAGTTTGTTGTGAGATGTTTTTGTTGGTTAGAGTAAATGAAGAAAATCTGGCCTTATACGGAGGAGACTATATTTTAATAACTTTTTCAAACAGTTGAGCATAAGGTTTTTTTAATACTACATCAAAATTTGACAAGTGGTAGTTTCTTTAAATGTTAAAGTAGAATCTGAAACCATGTCAAGGAATTAATTCAGTGCAATTAAAATTAATTAATTTGAAAAATGGAGAAATATGTCTTGCTAGTGAATGAGAAGACTCAAGAGTGTTAATCCTTCCCAAATTAATCCATATATGTAATTTAATTCCAAACAAAAATCCTAGCCAAATGTTTGTAGAAATTGACAAACTTATACTAAAAGTAAAATAGACAGAAGAACTAGAAGAGACAAAATCATTTTGGAAAAGAGCAGCATTGGACAATTTCTACTACCTTCTTGCAATATCTAGTATAAAATGTACAGTAATTAAGATACAGTATTGAAGATGGGCTCAATTTGTGGATCAGTAGAGTAGACCAGTCCAGAAATAGACCATATATAAATGGTTAATTGATTTTTATTGTACTAAATTAGTTTGTTAAATTAGTAAGTGAAGAAAGGATTGTTTTTCAACAATGATGCTAGAATAATTAGATACCGTATGCAAACCATAATTTTGTGTCATATACACAAAGTAACTCAAATTGAACCACAGACTTAAATATCAAAACTAAAACAAAGAACAAACCCTTGTAATGTTGGTCTGTGCTGAGATTTCTAAGACACTAAAGCATAATGGAAAAAAGTGATAAATTACCCTTTATCAAAATTTAAAAATGTCTGCTTTTCAAAAGAAATTAAAGAGAATGAAAAGGCAGGTCATATTGAGGACATATTGACTAAAATACCTGATGAAGGACTGGTATTCAGAAGTCTTAATTCCATAATAAGAAAATAAATGGCAAGAGATTTAAATATATAATCAAAGCAGATAGATGTTGATAAGTGCATGGAAAGATGCTTCATATCTTTAGTTTGCATTAGGGAAATGCAAATTTGAATCATATGTACTTTGATTTGAATCATATGTACTGCATGTATATTAGGATTGTTTAAAAGAAAGAAATGGACTTTTTTGGTCATGACGTGGAGCAGCTGGAATTCTCATACATTGCCGGTGGGGACTAAAAATGAGAGCCACTTTGGAAGAAGTCAGCAATTTCTTTTCAAGTTAAACATGCATTTACTATACGATCCAGGGTTCCTTGCTTAAAGATGTACCCAGGAAAAGTTAAAATTGTGTGTTCATGGAAAAAATCTGCAAAAATGTATGTAGTAGCTTTAGTTGAATTGTCAAAAAACTGAAATACATAAATATTCTTCAACTGACGAATAAATAAACACCCTGTGATACATTCCTGTAATAGAGTACTGCTCAGCAATATGAAGTAATTGACAACAGATACTCACCACTGTGTGGGTGAATGTCAGCCACCAGTATCAGAGAAGACAGCTGGTATCAAAAGGCAACTGAATATGGGATTGGATCTTCTGGAAAAGGCAAAATCATAGATATTGAAAATACTTGCTAGAAACTGAAATGAAGAGGTTTGATACAAAATGGCATGAGAGAAATTTTGAGTGTTGATGAACCAAGCAATAGAAAGCTGTCAAGTTTACAGTAGGATTTGGAATAGGTATTTAAGAATGCAAATTTAGTTAAGTTATTTTTCACTGTTACATTGAGGACATTCTTCTATAAAACAGACTTTTTAAGGAACCAAACACTGTGTGACTGCTTTTAGCATAGGTTGGTGCCATAGACTGTATCTGTGCCAGCAATTTTACCTACCAATGCCTTTGTATTGTCAGTGTATATGTAACGACAGTGGTGAAAAATGTCTTAGTATTAAAAATATGCTGTCCTTGTAGTTTCCTTGAAAGGATTTTAGGTGTCCCGAAAGGTTTGCAGAAAACATTTTGGAAGCCCTGCTTTAAAAATTTAATTTTCATTGCTGTCTTTTAACATTGGCTGCCAGTTTCACAGGATTACATTTATTTTTTAAGCTCTCTTGTTTCAAAAGCAAAGATGCTATGAATAAAATGTTCTTTATTCTGCAGTTCAAACACACTCCATCAGGTGGCATCATACCTCTGCTTGTTGCCAACTCTTCCTAAAAATGAAGATACAACTTTTGATAAAGAATTTCTTCTAGAATTGCTGGTAAATATTAATATTCTCTGAATTTTTCATGTGGTTTTCTCTACCTGTTTGAATTATTCATTAAGATGCTGGTTGGTATATCATCTCTTGAACCTGCTTTTCTCTCAAGAACTCATTACATCAGAGAAAGCATTTATGAGCAGCTTCTGTGTCACACACTGGATTCACACATTGTGGCTTCATTGTTGACATGCCTTTCTTTAAGGAGGTCTCAGTTAAATACATTACATGTATATGAATAAACATATTTATGTATGTTTATTTTAAAAGTGATCATTTAAACATAGTTGCTTGAATATTAGGTCATACTTTTATTACTAGGAAGTCTCAGGGATGTTAGGAATAGAATAAGTTATCACTAAGTCGTTTAAGAATTCTGAGGCATTTCTCAATAATTTTTGGAAATGAGAGGCTTTAACTTCCAAAATGTTTATTTTTGTGAAGATGTTTTGAAGTGTCATAGAAATCATAGTTTTATTTTATAAATAAAACCTAATTCAGAGGTATTTGACATTAAAAAGTAGAAACCTTATCCCCCTTGAACTCATTCTATTCCTCACAGATAAACACGGTTACCACTTTCATCTACAGTCCAGATTTTTTTTAAATTGTGATTTTTATTTGATTTAGTTTAATTATGTAATTAATGGAGTGTATTCTGTAACAATATAGAATTATTACAGATTGAGTACCTTTTCATGTATTTCAGACATTTTTGTGCCCAAACATACTGTGCTGATGTGCATGTAAACTTTTCTTACACATATGGAACCATATTAAGCATACTGTTTTATGATTTATTTTCCCAGATGTAAAACATAATCCCTCACTGTAGGAAAGAAGATGATGTACTAGTTTCAGGGAGTAGAGTAGCAGGTGTTTAAAGCCTAGTGACAGGTGTTTTAAATGCTGACTAGGGAGAAGTCCTTGGGAAGCATTTTAAATTAATTGAGGTATGGAAAAATACTTTTTTATTGATACATTTACTTTCATGAAAATTGCCTCCACTATCTTTGTCTTTCTTCTGCAAATCACTTTTCGTTGTCTTTAACCACATGTGCTTCCTGAAAATTCCCTTGTGCTGTTTCCTGGCAACAGAAAACCTTTCCTGAGTCAGGATTTAGGGTTAATAATAAATCTTTACTAATGGAAAAAAAGGGAATTTTTCTGCTAGGATTCTCTCTAGTGGAAAGTATGTTTGAGTATAAAGTTGAACCAATGCTTTTGAGGGTCTTGTAACTAAAATCTTACCCTTAAAATTTAAATGGGTATTCTAAAAGAAAATCATTTTTAAAATTTATAGTCATACAGGATTAGCTTTTGTTTCCTCCCTTTCCTAAAGTAGGTTTTGGTTTCTTCTAATATCCAAATTCTATTAAAAAGTTAAAATATACATATTGCTTAGCTATTACAATATTCTTTTTCCTAAAATAATGTTACCTGTATTGAAGAGAATATGACATTTTCAGAGTTATTGTTTTAGCATTATTAATTAGGTAGCAAACTTATATGTGAGATGGATTAATATAATAATAGGGATACATCAAGGTCATCATTGAAGACAGTCCATTTCTCATTTTACAAAGGAAGAGACTAAGACCAGGTGAATAATAAATTTCCCAGATTTTATATAGTTAGTATAAGAATGCAAAACGGGACTTAGGGCTTCTACTTATTTCTTCCTTTGGTTAATAATAAATACTTTGTTTTTAAACTCTTGGTATGTGCTAAGGACTTCCACTATTTTACAGTATTCCGTTTAGTTTACATAAGAAACCAGAAAGGTGAGTTAGTATTTTTTTCCTGTTTTACTGAAAAGGAAACTAGGGTTAGGAAAGTTGGTATAACTTGCCCAGCTTTTTTCATTGCTCATAAATAGAGAAGATGGGATTTGAACACTGGTCCTTCTGATTCCAAAGCCTACCACTATTGAGTCTTTCATCTTTGATTTTTATCTTGTTAAAGTGCTAGAAGGCATAAAATTTCTCAGTCTATATTTTATGGTAAATTTGTCCATAATTTTTTTTTAATAGAGAATCAGTTTAATTTAGTTTTTCATGTGGCTTTTGTTGCTCCAACACTTTACTGCATACTTGGTGCTGGGGTTCAAACCTATGTCCTTAGCGCATGCCTAGCAAGTGCCATCACTGCTGAGCCACTGCTCCAGCCCCAATTTGTCCATAAATTTTGAGTGAACATAGATGATTCTCATTTTGCCTGAATCTGTTTCCTTTTTCCTAGGTATCTCGACATGAACGTCGGATTTCTCAGATTCAGCAATTGAATCAGATGCCTTTGTATCCAACTGAGAAAATTATATGGGATGAAAATATTGTCCCAACTGAGTACTATTCTGGGGAAGGTATGGTAAAGAAATTTAGGATTCATGTGTAGCATGAAATTAAATTCAGAATTCATCTATGTAATTGAAAATGTACTCCAGTTTATTCTGTGTGTTAAGATAATTTTCTGGTACCCTGAATTTCAACTTTAGAACCTAGAAAATACTTAGTATTTTGAATGCTTAGCACTAGTATTTTCATCAAATTTAATTGTACCTTAATATACATAAACATTTATATATGTTGTTATACACTATACTATATAGAGAATATTATTAATATTAATCATAATATTAGTATTAATAGTCATACTCTATGTAATATGTAAAAACTGTAATATGTAATGCAAGAACTATAGCTTTTATTTTGTCACTAGATAGGCTGTGTTTCATAGAACTGTATCTTTCAACACTTTACAGGTTCTTTTGAATTCTTTGTAGAGCAAAGTAATGACCACCAAAAAGACACTAGCATTAGTTGCTAATACCCTTAGTTTTGTTCCAAAGTGATATTACCTAGTTTGTTCACCTATTTCTCTACATTGATTGAAAGAGCTTTTTCTTATCCCCAAAGGGTGATAATTCAAAAGAAAGTTCAAGAAGTCTTTTGAACAATGGCTTCATTTTAGAAAAAAAGTGATTATTTTAAAAACATCACAGATGTAAGTATTGGTAGATTTAAAAGAAAAATTACTTTAGAGTCGCATCCTAAAGGCTTAATGATAGCAAAACCAGTGTACTAAAATTTTGCTAGAGTTCAAAAAGTCAGGAAATGATTCCTGACTTTCAGGTGGAAGGAAGAAATTGTAACTAGGAATTGGGACTGTGGGAGGGTCCTGGATAGCTAATAAGGTGATAGCAAGGTTTCCTTTTTAAATGTCCTTTACTTTTGTGGCATATATCTCCCATATATGTTCTTTTTTCTGTTGAAGAACCTGGGTTGTCTGTTAATGCAATTTCCCACAGCTCAGACTTTTCAGATTGAATACTGTTGGTACATAGCATGTTTCTCTACTCTTCATTTTGCTTACAAATTGGCCTTTAGACGCAGAGGCTTGATCATTCTTAATATTTTCCTTTGGCAAGATTCTTGGTAGTGGTCTGTTCTTTGATCCAGGAGGATTGTCTCTTTTGGGTTAGTAATCATTGATACTTAACACCTCAATTTCTTACTCAAGTGAGGGTTGGCTACAAGGTGGTAACATTTTAATACTTTTTTTTTTTTTAAATAAAATGTGCTATGAAAAGAGATGCTGTCCCTTATATTCTGGTCTGGAAAATAATTGAATTAGATTGCAAGTTAAAGTTTACTATTATAAATGATGTGAAAATTTTCATGTATTATTGTTTAAGTTCTTTTGTTACATATTTAATATTCTACATAAGGATTAAAAAATTGATTTGCCTACAAAATGTGTTTTGGGTTCCCCCCCCTTTTTTTTTTAACTTTTTGATAATGCTATGAACTGCTTGGCCACTTATTACCCAAGAGAAATAGTATTAAGTGAGGATAATGTAAATAATATTCATCATTAACATAGAGAAGAGCAAGTCTGGAATAATATAAACAATGCCTTGTTCTTAAAGTCTAGCTAAAAGCCAAATTCAGAGTACATAGGGTTCATTGAGGATCTATTTGTACAATTAAATGTACTAATCCAGTTTTCATGGTAAATTTTGTCACAGGCTAAGGTTGTGGTAGCATTACTCTTTAAGATTTGGCATATGTAAATTAGATGATAAAAGAAGACTTTATGAAGTACTTAAGACTGTACAAGTGGTATCTTTAAATATATTAAGAAGCATTGTTTATGAGTCCGATATGCAGATTACATATATTAATGAAATTTATCCTTCACCTCAGTTCTTAATGGACAGCTTTTGTTAACCTAATTTTGATTATTTCTATGTAAAATTAAAGATATTATCAAGTATACAGCATTTCAGTCATCATTAGATTCTTACCAAATTTGTGATACTCTTTTTTTTTTAATACAGAGGGCAGATGCCTGAGTAAAAGAATAATTCCAGTATGGATGTTCCTTTTCAGGTTGTCTTGCTCTTCCCAAGTTGAACTTACAGTTTTTGACTCTTCATGACTACCTCCTAAGGAATTTTAATCTCTTTCGCTTAGAATCAACTTACGAAATTAGACAGGACATTGAGGACAGTGTCAGCAGAATGAAGCCATGGTGAGTAAATTGGTTCCATGTATGATAAAGAGATACATACAGTGATTGATGTACTTCTTTCAGAGATTTCTATTTTTTAAAAATATATTTAAAAAATAGGTGGCATGAAGATGTCTTCCAAAATAGGATGTATTTGCTCTTTGAGAAATTCTGTGTGAGTTAAGTGCATCAGAAGTGCTGAAATATGAAATATGTATCTGAGTACTCAGAGGTGGGACTGAGAGACTGGGAATAAGTTAGGAGAAGTTGTCTTGCTTAGGGAAGAAATGGAGAGTGGTTAAACATTAGTAAAAGGGTAAGAGGGTTGTCTAGCTGTCTGTTAGGTCCTGAGTGAAACTTTGATAAAGGTTTATTCCTCCACCCTAGTTGCTCATATGACTATTGACAGTATTTTCAGTCAGCATCTGTATGGGAACTGGCCATGGATGGGGGATATTGCTAAACATTACATGGAGAACTACAGTGGGAAATCTTTCTTAGCCCTCCCATTCCTAGATGAACTTGAAGGGAAATAAATCATTATAATATACTTTTATGACCAGTTGAGTAGTTCTAGTTATTTGAGGAATTCTTCTGTTTTAACTTGACTCCCCACCTGCTGGCTCATGTCTGGAATTTCTTTAGAAAAGTCCTTCACTGTAGTTATGGTAGAGAGCTCTGTGTTTTGAGATATGCAAAGGTTCATTTTGGTTTATTAAGACGTTGGCTGACTGTAAAAGCTGTCCATTGATAATGTCATTCTAGGTATGAAATTGATACAACATAAATTATGTAATATAGTGATTGCAAATGAGTCAAGTTTTATGAAATGAATTTTCATTACCTTATAGTCATACTCTGTACACATATAAAATTGTACTGCATTTTATATGAAAAGCTTAATTTATTGAAAGTGATCTGATGCAGGTGTCTTCCAGGCTTCTCTTTTTACTAATTACACAGAGCTAAGCTACATGGACACTGTGATTATGGTCTATTTTTTTTGCTGCCATATTTTATTTTATTCATAGTTCTATTTTTTAATTAATTATTATGTGAAATGTTATTCTGGGTGAGCCTCTAAAACACAAGACAAAGCATTTTTGACTTAATAATCAGTTGAGTCAGTAAGCAGGCTAGCACTGTGAAATTTGTATACCCACTGGCTGATCATCCCTGCCCACAGCTTAGCTGAAATTATTGCCCATTGTTCGGACCCCGCAGGAGTGCTTGATCAGAAAATTTCCCTATAGTTTATGGTTACCTTAAGTTTATATGTTTAGATTCATGCTCTAATTTTGGCCATTTTGCCAAATAGGGATTTATTAACTAGCAGTTCAATAAATAGAATTCATTTACATTTTATTTATGGCAGATATAACAAAAATACTTATTATGGTCTATTAATAGAGGAAATTAAAAAAATATTGTACGATTTTAAGATACAAGGATAAGAGTCATTTTTGGAGTCAGTTCATTCACATTTGTAATACTAAGTTTTTCTAAATTTGGACTCATCTTTGAAAATAGTGTGAAATGATGCGATTATAGAAGGGACCAGTGTTTTTCCTATATCATGTTCTCGCTCTCTCTCTCTCTGTTTTTTTTTTAAAGACAGTGTGAGAGAAACAGAAAATCAATTTTATTTATTTTTTCATCTGGCCTTTGTTTCTCTACCTTAGTTATATATGTGGTGCTGAGACTCAAACCCAGGTCCTCAGGCATGCCAGGCAAGTGCCATACCCACTGAGCCATTGCGCCATACCCACTCAGCCATTGCTCCATCCCTGTCATGTTCTCTTGAAGATTAAAAAGTAGCAGAAGCATTTTTGCTCATTATGTGTTTCTTTCTTTTTTTCTTTTTTTCTTTTTCCCCAGGGCTGAGGACTAAACTCGCGGCCTTGCGTGTGCTAGGCAAGCGCTCTGCCACTGAGCTAAGTCCCCAACCCCACATTATGTGTTTCCGATGATCATATTTTCAGAATGCTAAAACCACTGGGCAGTGATGAGAGGATGGGCTCGTAAGATGTGGAACTGTACTTTTTAATGCTCTTTGTGTTTAAACTGGATTTCATATGAAAAAAGGAAGTTTAGTAGATTAGTGGTTTGCTGATGGGAATAAGAATTAATTACAGTTGGACAAGAGGGATCTTTTTTAAGAATGATAAAAATGTTCTAACATTAGATTATAGTGATAGATTTATATATCTCTCTTAATTCACTAAAAATCCTTGAATACATTTATGGTGAATGGATTCTATAATATATAAACCATACTGCAGTAAAACTATAAAAGGGAAGGAAGTGACAGAAAGTTATTTTGTAAGGGATTGTCCAACTGCTAACGAAGTCATTAGGCTACAGAGCTTTCATTTTTAATTAGTTTCTCTTTTTGATGCTATGAATTCCTATAATTTTTTGTTATGACACAAAACCTTTATATGTAGTTTATTTTTGTTAGTTTACAACTTTTGTTGATACTTTCCAGTTTGGGAGTGCTGCCAGAGTTTTTCTGTTAGAGATTTCCCAAATACACTTTAATTTTTACATTAGAAAGAATGAATATTTGCATGTCAGTGGTTCTAGTTATTGCAGTTAGCTTATTTTTTTTCTCCAATCCATGGCAGAATCTTTTAAATTATTCAAATGTTGTGACCTGAAAGAGGTGATATTTTTGGATATTGCTTTAAAAGTACAATAAACAAAAGCAGAAATAAAAATAGTGGGATTGGGGCTAGAGAAGTGGCTCAGCAGTTGGAGAGCTTGCCTAGTATGTGTGAGGACCTGCGTTCAAACTCCAGCAACGCATACACAACTAAGTGTCCGAGAAACCAAATAAAAATTGAATCTTTCTCTCTCTCTCTCACTGTACCCCTCTTTCTCCCTCCCTCTCTGTTTTAAAAGTAGTGGGATTACACTAGGCTAACAAGTCTCTACACCACAAAAGAAACAAGAAAATAAAAAGACAGCCCCTATGGGTTGGGAGAAAGTATTTGCAAATCATATATCCAATAATGGGTCAGTATTCAAAACATACAAGGAACTCATTCAACTCAATACCAAAAAAAAAAAAAAAAAGTCCTGAAAGGAATTAAAGAATCACAAAAGATCTGAATAGGTATTGAGATTATTACTTCATGCCTGTTATGCCTATTATGATAACTGTTGTCAAGAAATCAAAACCTAAGTGTTGGTGAAGATAGGGAAGAAGGGAACTACTAAGTACTGTTAGTGGGAATGTCAGTTAGTATAGCCATTATGGAAAGCAGGATAGAGGTTTCTCAGAAATTAAAAATAGAACTATATGATCCAGCAATCCCACTCTGCATATATATTCAAAGGAAATAAAATCACTGTTCCAAAAAGATATCTGCACTTCCATGTTCATGTTTCTTGTTTCCTTTCATCTGCTGAAACTTGCAGCATTGTTCACAATAGCCAAGTTATGCAAACAACTCAGGTCAAGCATAGGATAAATGAAGAAAGAAAGTGAGAAAATATGGCATATATTTAGCCTTAAAAAGAGTGTTTAGCCTTAAAAAGGAAAGAAATTCTACCTTTTTTTATAATATGGATAAGCTTGGAGTATATTATACTAAATGAAATAAAACAGATTCAGAAAGACAAATACTGATGATTTTACTTACACATGGAATCTAAAAAAGTTGATCTCAGAAACAGAGAAGGGTGACTGTCAGGGATCAAGGTTGAGGGAAACAGGAAGATGGTTATTAAAGGATACTATTAATTATAGCATGCGTAAGTTCTAGAGACTTAATATACAACATAGTTACTAAAGTTAATGTATTATATATGAGATTTTCTAGACAAGTAGAAGGTAAGTATTCTCAGAGTACCAAAAAAGGTTAACTGTTGTGATGGATGTTAATTTTGCTTGACTTTGTAATAATTTCACATTGTATGTGCATATCAAAACATCCTTAAATATACACATTTTTATTGTCAATTATACCTTAATCAGAAATAAAATTGTTATATTTTTTCTTTTTAATAAAATGATTCATCTTCAAAATGCTTTAGTGTATATATAGTGTTTTTTTTTTCCAGAGGTAAGGGGATATTCCTGTATTTCCTTTCTTTTCTCGACCATATTTGCCTGTTTTATGCTATCATATATATTTCCTATATATTGAGATTTAGATTTTTATGAGTTTAAAAATAAGAGTTGCTAATGTTAGTACCTAAATACTAGCTAAATATATATTCTTTGTAGTTTTACTTGCCTCAAAGAGGAGGGGAAGTTATTTTTGTTTGAGTAATCATCTAATTCTTTGGTTTTCAGGCAGTCTGAATATGGTGGTGTAGTGTTTGGTGGTTGGGCACGAATGGCCCAGCCCATTGTGGCTTTCACTGTAGTTGAGGTTGCCAAACCCAACATAGGTGAAAACTGGCCAACCCGAGTTCGTGCAGATGTTACCATCAATTTGAATGTCAGAGATCACATCAAAGATGAATGGGAAGGTAATTTTGTATTTCAAATGCTGAAGTTACTTTTGGCCTTTTTAGCTTGTAGATTTTTCACTTAGAGCATTAGTAAAGTACTTTACTAAATGTTAGCCTTTTAAAATAAAGATCTTCTTAAACTTTCATTAAATTTTATCCTTGAAATTTGATTAAAGAATGGCAGTTGTCTTTCTGGTTATTGGTAGTAAAAATACCAAGTATCACTCAAGAATATTTAAATATTTTAATAAAAAGATTAAGATCACATATGTATCCAAGTGTTTTGAGCTTTGCAAACTGCTCGGGGAACATTTTAAGTCATAAATTAAGATATTTATGGATTTATAGGAACAATTCAAAGAGAATAAAATTGATAGTGTTCATTAAAGAAAGGGAGAAAATCCACATGTAATTTGCACACATGTTCAGCATAAGTAAAGACAGCTGATATTTTGAGAAGATAAAAGCACCCAAAGTGAAAAGAATAGGGATATATATACTTTGTGAAAAATAAAAGATCAAAAACAAGTTTGGGGTAAGGAGATACTGGAACAACGCTGAAAGAAATAATAATTTATTTTCACCACATTGAACAAGGCAGATAAAAATGTCAGTGAAATCAAATTTATTCAAAGATATATGACAGTTGCAAAGAAAGTAAACCAGGGATTTTCCCTGATTTTTACTAGGCAAGATTTTAGGGATGAGGGTTCTATGTCACAGTTTTTTTTCAGAGATGAATATGTTCAAAGTTACCAGTCAAAGAGTTAAAAAAAGGTCACTAACACCTGTGTCAGAAGTGGCATCTGAGCTGATTTTCAATTGGTACTTTTATATTTTTCTTCCAGCTGTCTCTGAAAACTGTTACTTGCTGCCCTGTTGTGAGAAACAGTAGCCAGTAGATTTAATCTCCTGCTACCTTCTTTGCCTGCCAGAGGGAAAGGGATAGTCCTTCAATGGATCAGTTTTCAGAAATTATTGCTCCCTACATAGCTGTAAACATATGGAACATAAGATATATTTATCATGGAATTCTGAAGGAATTCAGCAACAGAGCTGGCCAAATGTTTAACAAATGGCTAATCTAGTGGGTAGTGACAGATTGTTTCTGTGACTTCTATATCCTTCAAAAGAGTTCTAGTCTGTTGCAAATACACGTTTAGAAGGACGTGCACCTTTATTATTTCTGAACCTTGAAAAAGACATTAAGTTGGTGGAGAAGGACTTATACTTACTACCCCTTCAAACTTAAGGAGGCATCAAACACTTTTATACAGTAGGTAATATACTGAAATAACTTATTGTGTATCCCTGTGAATAGTAGTGATTGGAAAATTTTAAGGTTTCTTCATAGGCATTTATAGAGACAGATGACTGGTATATATTACATTGTTACAGGGGGAGAATGTTTTACTTGAAAACCCCTATTCCCCATTGTAGTTGCTATCAAAAGACCTGAAATAGGATTTTCTTGCTCCTTTCCTCTCTTCCTTCCATCCTTTATTTCAGTCTATGTTTCTTTTAAACATAGACCTCTGTAGAATGAGAATTAGTGAGTATTTGTTGATGGGTAAGATAGGAAGCAGTAGAGTATTTGGGGATGAGTGATTCATATGGAATATGAGAAGACAAGTTTCTTTTTCGTAGAGCAGGGTCCATCCAGATTGAGCCCTTCTACTGATCACAGATGGGGTAACCAAATAGGAGGTGGGGGCAAAAAAATGAGAGAGGTCCTACAAATGTTAATGAATGTTGTCTTATACAAGTAGAGAATAGTTTTGAAATTTTTAAATTAGAAATCATAAAACAATTGTCATGTCTGTCCAAGAAAATTTGAGACTCCAATCCTTATTCTGTCATCTCCATTTAAAATTAAGGAAACAGAACGCTAGGTTCTGCTCCAGAAAATACAAGTGATTGGGGTTGGGGGTACAGTGGATACAAATGATTGGAAAGAGGCAGGTGGTTTGTAATATAAATTTTAAAAAATAATAAAAGCAGTAAAATAATCTGCTTTTGAAGGAAATAGTTAAACCCTAGTAATGCTAAAATTTCCATCTACGTTAGGAGATGAGTTATATAGATTAGAAGTCATGCAAACAGTGTACTCAGAAGAGTGGTTCCCTTGGATCTCATTGCCTCTCCTACTTCTTCGTATAGATCATCAGTATTAAGTGTTTCTAGCTTTACCCACAGTTGAACACTGCTACAAAAGAAAACAATATATACTGGTTCCAATACTATTAGCCACACATGAATTTCATTTATTAGAGCATCATTTTTGTTGTTGTTGTTGTTGTTGGCAAATTCTCAACCTCTTATAAGGAGCAGATATAAAAAATAAAATAAATGAAAATGTCTTTTTATGTTTTACTAGGTCTTCGTAAACATGATGTATGTTTTCTAATTACTGTGCGTCCCACAAAACCTTATGGCACTAAGTTTGACCGGAGGAGACCTTTCATTGAACAGGTTGGCCTGGTTTATGTCAGAGGCTGTGAAATCCAGGGCATGCTGGATGATAAAGGGCGTGTCATTGAGGATGGTATGGTGATCTGTATATTTGAAATTTCATGTACAGAATTCTAAATTGTTTTTGCCTTTTTGCTTCTTAAGAAAAAAGTTTGTTTACAAAGTAAATCACACAAAGAATTATATATAAAGGATATATAAGATACCTACTTCACAGTTTTAAAAATGTGTAATATGGTCCAAAGTTTCTGTTAAATGTATTAAAATGTTAAATTTTACTCCATAAATATGTATGATTTTGATGTGTCAAATATTTTTGTAAAAGTTTCTATGTTAGATATTGAAAGTGGCAGGATGTTTAGAAATCATATTTATTCAAAACTATCCTTTCATAATAATTTATAATGTTGCTTTGAAAAACCCCTAAATCTTATAGTTCAACTTTTTTGTGTTTATTGATATATTTATCTAATTGTTTTCTTCTTAAATTTTACTGCTTTGATTGATTGTAGAAGTAGTTGTCAACTGGAAACAACTGCATTGCATTTGGAAATGTATGGTGATACTTAGATTGTCAAAAAACTAGTAAGGGTGGTTAATGGCAGGCTGTTGGCATTTTGTGGATGAGGTCCAGGGATACTAAGCATCTAAAGAAATATAGACAAAACAGCCCTGCCTGAGATATCAGCATGATTCCCTCTTAAAAACTGCTCTACAGTGTTAGTCAGCTCTTGAGTCTGTGTGCTCATCGCTGATCAGCTTTCACCATCTCTGATGGTGAGATCACACCAAGGCTAAACTTCTGATGTTTAGACTATTCATGTCTAGAATAAAAGGAAATAAGAGAAGGCAATGGAGACTGGGTGGAATAAACATACGGCTACATGATGGAACCAATGATAAGAGGTTTAAGACCCCCAAGGAGGAGAGAAGGCAAAGAGAAAAGAAAAAATATCTGGGCCTTCAGCCATTACTATCTCATTTTTCTTTGTATGTGAAATTTCCTTTCATGCTGATGATAGTAGGCAGAATGCAGAAAGTTGAGAAGAGTGATCACCCTCTGTCAAATTAAGGAATAGAGGAACTATACCTTAAATCTTAAAGTATGAAGTTTATTTACTCTGAATATTTATTGAGTACTTAATGTATGTAAGGCCCTAATAGCATCGTGATGAGTGACTGATAAGTTAGTTAAGTTTTTTGACTTTAGCGTCAATTTTAGTTGGGGATACGTAGAAATAGTTGCAATTCACAACATTGCATCATAAATATTATGTGACTTGAAAGAAATCATAAGCATCTAGAGAAAGGAGAAATGGTTTCAGCTTCTTGGAATTTGAAGTGGATGAGTAGAGGGCATTTTAGTGAGAGGAATGGTTGGAGTTAAGTCTGGGGAATTTATTGTTTCTAGAAAAGAAATACTGTTAACTTACTTTGATATTTGAAAAGTATGTGTTTCGTTTAACAAACTTTTAAAAAATGTCCAGGACCTGAACCCAGACCCAATCTTAGAGGAGAGTCAAGAACATTTAGAGTATTTTTGGATCCAAACCAGTATCAACAGGATATGACCAATACTATACAAAATGGAGCAGAAGATGTATATGAAACTTTCAATATAATAATGAGGAGAAAACCCAAAGAAAACAACTTTAAGGTATCTTTTTGGCTATGTAACTAAAAGTTCTTATGTCATAATTTAATCGTAAGACAAAAATGCATAGATTTTGGGTATAAAAGATTTGTTTAAAAAATAATCATTGCTTTAATTTTTATTCAATATACAAGTTCTTAACATATCAATTAAATATAAAAATTTAAGGAAATTCATTTCCTAAGTCTGTTTTGTCTTTTGAGAAATAAAAACTTAAAATATGAAAGAGGCTTTGTTCAAAAGGTCAGCTTCTTTCCTAACTTCTTTTTTTATTTTTATTTTATTTTTTTTAAGGACAGTGAGAGAGAGACAGAGAGAATCAATTTTTATTGAGTTTTTCACATGGCTTTCATTGCTCTGACACTTAGTTGTGTACATGGGTGCTGGGGTTTGAACCCGTGTACTTGCGCATGCTGGGCAAGCGTCTTAACCACCAAGTCACCTCTCCAGCCCCTTTAACTTTTTATTATATTAGATACTCAATTTATGCCCTAGGATGAGGTGAAGAAAAATATTTACTTACTTACTAGGGCTTCTTTTTAAAATCAAAAGTAGGTAAACATCCAAATGTCATTAAGAATACAGATATGAAACCTCAAAGCTCTGAATTACTCTGATATCATATTTTATACTATACTCATTAGTGGTAAGGAGAGATTTGGAGGCTTATGGTTTTATTTTTATTATTTTGTGGGGATAAGAGTTTAGTAAAGGAAGATTTAAAAAATTATTTAAAACTATATTATAAATCTTAGACGTTGAGCATATCTATCATCTGATAACATGTAGATTTTGTAGAATCTGCCACAAAATGCAGTGTTTCTTAAACATTAGTATTACTTCATTGCCTTTTTTTTACCCATTTCTGTGTAAACAAAACAAGATAAAACAAACCAGAAACCTGTCAATTAAAGGAACTTTTTTCCTACCTCTCCCTATTGTTGAGGACAAGAATGATGGAAGTACCCTTGATTTATTTTTGTCTCCTACTCCACATGCAATCCATCAGTAATTTTATTAGCTCACTACCTCCCTAATGCCATACCTAGACACCTTCAACCCTCCCATCCCTATTGTATTCTTGTCTGCTCTTTCTCTTCTGCTGTTCTCCACATAGCAGCTAAATAGTCCTTTTAAAATGTAAATTATACTTTGGTACCCTTGTTCAGCATTGTTTCCCATCCTTTAGAAAATGTTTACCAAAATCCAGAAGGCCCTGTCATTACATGTTCTCTGACTTCCTTGCTCATCTTCTCTTGTCCCTTATTCACTAAATAGAAGACATGTTGACCTTTTTCTGCTGTTCTTTATTAATCTAGGACTATGCACATGGTGTTTCCTGTACATAAACAGTCCTTCTGTACATGTTTTTTTCCTTTACTGTGTATGAATGCACCTACTAAATACACTGTACATATAAATACCACCTCCTAAGAGAAACCTTCCTTGGCAGCCTTACTTGAAGTAGGTAAGATTACCTACTTTGCTTACTCTTCTCAGCATTCTCTATTCTACTCACTCTTATTTTTTTTCTCAAACCCCTTGTCATACCTGATAATTATATGTTTATTTTTCTGACTTATCCATTAGATGGCAAGTGGCTGAGGGCAAGGTCTCAGCATTTTCTTAGTACCTAGAACTGTGGCTGGTATATAGTAATAAATGTTTATTGAGTGAATAAAAGATGGAGAAGTCTTTTTCCAAGTTTTCAGTACCTAGGACAGTCTCATATTTAGTCAGTTTTCAGTAAATGAATCTCAGTCACTTCACTATAAACAAAAAAAAATTCCTTTCCTTTATTCATTTATTTAGTGCTTAGTGTGTTATATGAGGCTTATAAAGATGAATAAGACACAATTTATACCTTTAGGGAGCTTAACTACTAATAAGGGAAGTTAGAAACATAAACATAACTACTGTGAAAGATTAGAAGGTACCAGAGGCCTTAAGAAGGGTACTTGTGAAAGTGTCTGGTAGTTCAGAGAAGACATTCAGGCTCTGATCCAAGAAAAAGAGGAATGATTAACTTGCCTGGTTCGGGAGAAAAAGAATG
Source organism: Aplodontia rufa (assembly GCA_004027875.1). Taxonomy (NCBI): domain Eukaryota; kingdom Metazoa; phylum Chordata; class Mammalia; order Rodentia; family Aplodontiidae; genus Aplodontia; species Aplodontia rufa. The sequence goes on from PVKS010013634.1 coordinate 34,066, forward strand.
CTCTTTTGTTATCTTTGAGGGTTTCTTGTTTACCTGGGCAACATCTCTTTTCCTTCTCTCTTTTCCAGTTCCTATAGCCTATTCTAACGTGGCTAGTTCACTTCTTGCATGGACAGTTGGATCTTTCTCTTCCCTAGTCTCGTAGTTGCCTGTTTTTCATACATTTTCTCCTGTATAACACTTTATTTTACTGTTTCTCAGAACATTTCTATAACTTTCAGTTAATGATGAAATAAATCAGAGCTCTTCAGAAATTCTTGAGTTAAATTGAAATGCTACTTTCCTCCATGAAACCTTTCTAACATTAAGTCTCCCCTGCATCCATCTCTTTTATCTACTGTGAACAATGTTCTTTATTATATTTTGTAATATTATTTACTATTAGCCACATTCTGCCACTTTATGTCATAGTCAAGGATATATTTTATCTCCCTACTAGAATGGTAATTTCCTTAGAGAGTAGAGCTTTCATCTTACTCATCAGTGTTATATGAACGTACTTACTGATCTTCTTGTACATCCATACATCCATCCCATATTCAAGCTGTTATAGGTCTTTGCTCTTCTAAAAATTATATTTTAGGGGGATTAAACAAATGACAAACAAGTAACCGAGTGTGTGAACCAAGAGAAATTCTGACAGTGATAAGGGAAAGTATATAAAACCAGGCAGTAAGATTAATATATACTATTTTGTGATTTTTTTAAAATTTGATTTGGTTATTTTATTCTTTGAAATGAATAGCCCCACTTTCTAATTTGTCTAAGTGGAATACATAACTTATCAAACTGATTTTTTTTTTAAAGAGGAGAGAGTGAGAGAGAATTTTACTTATTTTTTCATCTGCCTTTGTTTCTCTGACACTTAGTTGTGTATGTCATGCCAGCCAAGTGCTCCAACCACTGAGGCACCACTTCAGCCTCCAAAGTGATTTTTTTGTAAGAATTTCCCTTGCTTTTAGTAATTCCTTTTAGCAGTATATATATTAGCTACTATTGTAGCCTTTTATTGTACCTCTGATTCTTTTTTTTTTTTTTTTAAAGAGAGAGGAACAGTGAGAAAGGTAAAGAGAGAATGAGTTTTATTTAGTTTTTCACATGGCCTTTGTTGCTCTGAGACTCCATTTTGTATTTGGTGCTGAGGTTTGAACTCGCGTACTCGCGCATGCCAGGCAAGCGCCATAACCAATGAGCCATCGCTCCAGCCCAATTCTTTATTCTGAACTTTCATTTGACATTTTTTCTTTTGTATAAGTTTTTCATTTTATTCCTCATTTCTTATTTCTTGCCATGTTGATTTTAGTATTTCTAAATTATGATGTGTTTCACAATAAGGCATATATTAGTATGCCCTGGTTGTGTGTGATTTTAATATAAGAACTATGGAATATAAGGAAAGATCCCTGGAGTTTCTAAGGAAGCATTTTCTTTGGTTTGTTCTATGTTTGTGTGTGTTGACCTGAGTCTGATTTTCATCCTACTCAATAGGAGTCAAATGGTAAACTCATTTATGTCATTCTGCCTAAATGAACTCAACGGATAAACTGTTCTTGCTAAGTTTGGTCTTTTGTTTAACTCAGTATGGTACCAGCTGAAAATATAGCTGTTGATTAAGTCTAGCCAAGCACCTGTCAGCAGAAAATAGCTTCTTGCCTTGAAACACTTGGGATTTTTGGATTAGTGCAGCCAGCTCTGCATTCCTGTGAAGTGCAAATGTTTGAGATGTCTTGTTGACATAATCCCTTTCTGTCCTTTTACTGACAGGCAGTGCTGGAGACTATTCGAAACCTGATGAATACTGACTGTGTGGTACCTGACTGGCTACATGATATCATTTTAGGTTATGGGGACCCAAGTAGTGCCCATTACTCAAAAATGCCTAATCAGATTGCTACCCTTGATTTCAATGATACATTTCTCTCCATTGAACACTTAAAAGCCAGCTTTCCCAGTCATAATGTTAAAGTAACTGTGGATGACCCAGCTCTGCAGATACCCCCATTCAGGTAAAGTCAGACCTAGATATACTCCTTTCAAGTGTTCTGTAGTCTGTGATTGGCCATCAGCACTGAAGGCTAAAGTGAGTTTTAAGTTGTTATACCAGGATTTTCTTTTGGCAGTCCCTACTTTCACCATATAATCACTGGGATAAGTTTATTATATTTTAGTCTATTTCTAACTCTAAGGGCAGAAACTAATTTAAAACCACAATAAAAGTAGTTTCACGTCTTATAAAAAAATCACAAATGTGTGTTGTCTAAAGAGAACTATATAAATGTAGAGTTTGAAGAAATATGTCTTTGCTTATGTATAATCTGATATATTTTCTAATTAATACACATAGTATTAAACTTCATTTTTAACTTCAGGAAAAGAAATTTTTTTCTTTTACCCCCACTTGCTTTCAGAGACTGTAAATACAGGTAGAGTATCCTTTATTTAAATGTTTTGGACCAGAAATTTTTAGATTTCGAAGTTTTTCAGATTTTGGAATATTTGCTTAGACTTTACTGGTTGAGCATTCCTAATCTGAAAGTCCGAAATCCAAAATTTTTCCAATGTTTTTAATTAGTACCTTATAGTCATACATAATGGTGGAATTTGTTGTTACATATTCATACATGCACACAATATAACAGTAGAATTTGGCCAGTATCATTCTCTGCTACTTCCCACTTCCCTCCTCTCCTTGTCTCTGTCCTCTCCTGTACTGATCTCCCTTCAATTTTCATGAGACCTCTGCTCCCAATTTTCTGTACATTACACATATGAGAGAAATATATAACCTTTGACCTTCTGAGTTTGACTTATTTTACTTAACATAATGGCCTCAAGTTCCTTCCAATTTTTTTCTGCAAGTAACATAATTTCATTTTTCTTGTGACTGAATAAAACTCCATTGTGTATATATACCACATTTTCTATATCCATTCATTCTTTCATGGACACCTAGATTGGTTCCATAGTTTGGTTTTTGTGAACTGTACCGCTTATAAATAAGAGTATGCTTGTATTGCTGTGGTATGGTGGCTTTGATTGTTTAGGATAAATACCAAGGAGTGGTATACCTGGGCCATGTGGTGATTCCATTCCTCATCTTTTGAGGAATCCCCATACTGATTTTCCAAAGTGGTTGTACCAAGTTACGATCCCACCAACAGTTTTAAAGGTATACTTTTTTCTCCACATCCTTTCCAGCCTTTATTAAAATTGTTTGTATACTAGATGGCTGCCATCCTGACAGGTATGAGATAAAATCTGAGTGTAGTTTTTGTTTTGCATTTCCTTAATTGCTAATGATGTTGAATATTTTTTCATGTATTTGTTAGCCATTTGTATTTCTTCTTTTGAGAATGTCTGTTTAGTTACTTTGCCCATTTATTAATTGGGCTGTTTGTGGGTTTTGGTATTAAGTTTCCTGAGTTCTTTATATATTCTGGATATTAATCCTCTATCAGAAGAGTAGCTAACAAAGAAAAAATCCAAAACTTTCTGAGTGTCATCTCAGTGCTAAAAAGATTTCATATTTGGAAGCATTTCAGATTTTGCATTTTCAGATTAGGGATACTCCACCTATATTCAAAATATAGTTAAATTAGCTTTGGTTTTAAAGTTTGAGTAGAAAAACAGAATGAAATACCTGAAGCAGTAGGTTGCTATTTCCTGAATTCTTCATATGGATTAGAGGCAAAGATCTGAGATACCTGTGAGTGGTTACCCTGGGCTTATTTTCTTAATTAGACATTAGAACACACAGGTTTTAACTGACCGTTAAAAATATAATAATTGAACATATTACGAAAATATATCCTTTGTAACACCCAAACCTAGTCTTACATCATACTTCTAATTCTATTAGTGGAAAAATTATCATTCTAGTCAACTATCTCAAAACCTTAACATTAATTTTTAATCTATTTACTCTCATAATCCCTGACACACAGAGTAGCTTCTGCCTTAAGGATTTTTTTTTTTTTCCATTTTTGATGTTTCTAGGCCCTCAGGTCCTTTCTTTCCTCATTTGGAGTACAAAATGACTTATTGTCAGAGCCACTCACTCCCTAAGAAAGCTGATTGCTCCTTTTCCTTAGTAAATAAGGCTGACCCTCTTAGCCTTTTAATGGTTCTTAGCAATCTTCTGATACTCAGCCTATATTCAAAATGTAGTTTAAAGTTAAATTAGCTTTTTGATTTTAAAGTTTGAGTAGAAAAATAGAATGAAGTTGTGAAGAAATATTTTAAAAAATTACATATAGAGGATTCAATTTTTAGTTTATTTTTAGGAAGTTCCTTGGACTTGGCTCATGTATCTATGGAGGTTGCCTCCACACCCAGGCTAGGAACCTCTGCTGAAAAGCTTGATATTCTAGAAGTGTCATAACAAGGCTGCATGCATCTTATCTGTCCTTTCTTTTCTCTGCTGCACCCTATACTCCAGCAAAGCTAGACTATTTGTGCTTGACCTCTGCTGTTACTTCTTTCTTCCAGCAGTGTCTTCCCTTTCCCTTCTTTGAATATCTAAATTCTTTGAGACTTAGTTGCTACATGTCCCTTAAAGTCTTTTCTGATTCAATGAAGGACATGAATAAAGCACTTTGTAGTACATATGGTACAAGTATTTAATATTTCTTTGATTCTCTCATTAATTGGATGACATTTTCCCAATTTGAAGACTTTTTTAAACACCTCATTTTAATGTTTGAATTTGCTTTTGCTCAGAGTTTATGTATAGACAGTGAGCTCCCTTTGGCCAGAAATGTTTCTTACTCATCTGACTCTTCTCCATGTAAGTTGTGCATAAAATAGATGCTTAGTGAATCATTGTTAGCTGTAAAAGTGAACAAAAGTTTTGGTCTTATAGGATAACTTTTCCTGTAAGAAGTGGAAAGGGGAAGAAAAGGAAAGATGCAGATGGGGAAGATGAAGATACTGAAGAAGCAAAAACCTTAATTGTTGAACCTCATGTTATTCCTAATAGGGGACCTTATCCTTACAACCAACCCAAACGGTAATTTTACTACCTATTCTAATTACATGTATTATAAGTTTGCTATTATATTATTGATTTCATTTTTATTTTATTTTTTAATTAATTGATTTATTAATTTAAAATGCCATATTGGGGATTGAGCCCAGGGTTGCTGTACCATTGCATTATATTCCCAGCTTTTTTTTAGAGGTACGATTTCACTAAATTGCCAAGACTGGTCTTGAACTTGCAATCCTCCTGCCTCAGCCTCCTGAGTTGCTGAGATTACAGGCATGCACCACTGTCCTTGGCTTTATCATTCTTTTAAAACCTTAACATACTGTGGTTTCTGGGCCCTCTTTCTAATTCTGTTAGCTGCCTAAATAGCTCAGATATTTTAGGCTAAACTGTAATCATATTTCAGAAAGAAACCTGTTCAGGTACTCTGAGAAATGTTGTCATAATTTGAGCACAGAGTTCTTATTTCATGATCCTGTATTACATATAGCAGTAACCCTCCTGCAAGTGTGTTACACCTGAAAAAAGTGGCATTATATTTGGAAACTAGAACTTTGGCAGACTAAAAGAGGTCCAGAATAGGCTAAGTGTATTGAAAAATGACTCTTCTTTCCATAAGATTTGTTTTTTTAGTTGGAGGTGGGGTACATAAATGTAAAGAGTCATCCAGAAAAGATTTTCAAGAGAATAAGAGCATATGCAGAATAGATACTTGAACTTCTAGTCATTGTTGTCCAAATTTATCCTAATTATCATTCATCTCTATTTCTAACCAACTTTTATTCACATTTTATTTACAGTAATACAATTCAGTTCACTCATACACAGATAGAGGCTATTCGTGCTGGAATGCAGCCTGGGCTCACTATGGTAAGAGAAGTTGTATTGCATGTGTTATATGGATTAAGCACAAGATTCTTAATGTATTCTTTGCATGGTTTCAAGTGTTTTGTTTTTTCTTTTTAATTTAAAAATTGTTTTCTGGGGTAGGATAAAATCTGTCCTGGTGGCTATTCCATATGTACTTGAAAAGAATGTGTACTCTTGTTTGGGGGTGGTATGAACTAATAAATGTCAGTTTGGTTGACTAGTTAGTTCTTTTCTGTCCTTACTGATTTTTTTTGTCCATTGAAACAGTAATTTCTGTTGGTTACTAAGAAAAGAGTATTGACATCTTCAGCTGCAATTATGAATCAGTTTCTCCTCTTATTTCTGTTGATTTTTGCTTACTATATTTTGAAGCTTTATAAAGGATTATGTGCCTCAGGGCTGTCGTGAATCTTGATGAATTGACCCTTCGTTACGTAGTCTCTATCACTGGCAGTATTCTTGCTCTAAAGTCCATTTTGGGTAGTGTTAATATAGTCACTGCACCTTTCTTTTGATGGGTGTTTGTGTGGTATTTCTTTTCATCACTTTACTTCTAACCCATATTTTTTGAAATAAGTTTCTTATAAACAGCCTATTCTTGAGGCCTGTTATGTCAGTTTCAGCCATTATTTCTTCAGATATATTTTTCTATGTTATGTACATTGTTCCCTTATAAGAATTTAAAGACATCTCAACCTTTTGGTATTTTACAGTAAGTTCTCAGTGTTTTTCCCTTCTCTTTTTTAGATTGTGTAATTTTTGTTTTCAAATTTACTGAGCCTTCAACTCTCATTCATTGATATTGAGTCCATCCAGTGTATTTTTTAATTTGCTATTTAATCTCTCAGTTCTGTAATTTCCATTTTATAGTAATGTGATAAATTAGTGTTTGATGTGTGTTCATCATTTTTAAAAAAATTTTTTTAGGTTGTGGGCCCACCTGGAACTGGAAAAACAGATGTGGCAGTACAGATCATATCCAACATCTACCACAATTTCCCCGAGCAGAGAACTCTAATTGTTACTCATTCAAATCAGGTGAGAGAGAAAGTGTGCGTGTGTATTGATGGGGAGTGGCAGGCTTGTATGCATGTGCACAGTAGTGCTTTTACTTTGATGCTGAAAATATTAATTACCTCTTACCAGTAGCATTTTTATTCATTTAGTAGAATGAGTTATCCCTAAAAGATGAAGGTCTAAAACATGTTAATACTAAATTGAATTTAAAGTCCTTGTAAAGTGTACATGCTAATATCCTTACTACAGTGAAGGACTGTGTGCTGTTAATCCTTCTAAAATTGTCAGAAATGAGTAAGAACAAATTATATTTATTAATTCTGGAGAAAAATGTGGCAATCAGTTCTGAGAACATCCTAAAATATGCTGAAATTTGTGTGGTTCTGTTCCTCCGAAAGTATTCATTTTCTCAGTCTGCATTAACAATGGTGATTTATTTGGCCCGTGTTTGATTTGGTCTGCAAAGAAGTTCAGAGATTTTCAATCGTCAGTCTCTTCATTTAATCTGTAATTTTACTTATTTATGTTTAGTAATGCTATCCGGTTAATTCACCCATATTTTATATATATAGATACAGTATTTTTTAAGTTTATGAGTGATGGTGGCTTTTTGTATAATATGGTGAATTTGTAAAGGGCAGTTGACTTGGGAGATTGATTCAGACTTGATAAAAGAAACAGAAAAATTATGGGAAGTTTCTTCTTCTGCTTAATTAAATTTAGTCTGTAATAATTATGCCCATTTCTGTATTCTTAGAATTAACAGAATAAGTTGTAAGTTGTTTTAGTATTATATTTTTTACTAAGTTTTGTCCTATCTTCGTATGACTTTCTACAGTATCCTCCACTTATGATTGATTTATATAGCGCAGAGAGAAGGATAATTTGCAAAAATAGCCAGAGAATTCATTGTTGCTTAGGATTTCTGTTGATTTTTTTTTCCTTTAGGTACCTGTTTTGTTTCTAGATTCATTTGCATAGATAAGCCCAAGCAGGTTCTTCAATAACCTTCTGTTTCACAATGATATATTGCAGTTTTTCGAGATTGCAATTTGTATTTTTTTGCTCTCTAAAGCGATATGGTTCCTGACTATGGATGGCAAGTAATGCCATGTAGTCTGATGTTTCATTTGGTCCTGAGTTTTGAATAGTTGAGTGTCATAAGTTTGGATAGTGGGAAATTTTTCTGAGAATTTGTTAATCTCTTCAATTTCTGAACTCTGCTAGAATTTTGATACGAAAAGATATCTGCATTTACATTGTGGAACCTGGATGTTTACAAGACTGGATGTTGACTTGATGGGTAGGATTGGACTAGTGATAAATGAGGAGAGATGTTTGAATGAGGTTGAATTTTAAATGCTGTCTTTTAGTGTATCTTTCCATACCATGAAACTTTTGCCTTTCTGTAAAACTTTATAACTGCAGGGATTTAGATAATGGATATTAGGATTCCCAGAAATCCTAAGTATGAATATTTCATAGGTAGAAAGAAGTGACTTCTAAATGGTTTTCATCAGAATAGTTTATGATAAATGAGTGCTTAGCTTATTGTGTAGAGAAATTAAGACTTTCAGCTTAAGATGTGAATAATACATTTTATTTTTCTCTGGTCCACATTGCCTTCTCACTGTCCTTTTCCAATTGTGAGAACTTTTTCGATTCTCTACAGTCTTGGAAATGCTGAGTGAAATGAAACTCAATATGGTAAATGATTTTAGTTGTTATAACTTGGAGGTAATAGCACCGCCGAACCAATGCCTTTCTTTTTTCTTTCTTTCTTTTTTTTAAAGGCTGAGGACCGAACTCAGGGCCTTGCGTGTGCTAGGCAAGCGCTCTGCCACTGAGCTAAATCCCCAACCCCCAGTGCCTTTCTTTTTGCAGAAATTAGAAGCTGAGGTTTAATGGGTAGATAGTTTTTTTGGTTTCCATTTATTCCTTTGGCCAAGTGTACATATATGGCACTATGAGAAATCAATATAAGTATTATTTTGTTTAATAAATGGGCTAGTATATGATCTATTTAGATTTTTATTTCTATTTAGATTTTGATTCTTACATAACTGGGCAACATTCTGTCCTATGTATTAGTTTTTATTTATTTATTTATTTTTAGAGAGAAAGGGACAGTGAGAGAGAGAATCAGTTTTATTTAGTTTTTCATCTGGTTTTCTTTGCTCTGACATTTCATAGTGTATATGGTGCTGGGGTTTGAACCCATGTCCTCACGTATGCCAGGCAAGCGCTGTAACTGCGCAGCCACCACTGCAGTCCCAGTTTTTGAAATTTATCATCAACCTTTTTGCTTTATTCTTCAGGCCCTGAACCAGTTGTTTGAGAAAATCATGGCTTTAGACATTGATGAGCGCCACCTACTGCGTCTTGGGCATGGAGAAGAAGAGCTAGAGACAGAGAAAGATTTCAGCAGGTGAGCAAAGGGTGGTGAATTTTGAAACCCTACAAATGAACATTTAACCTTCTCTTCTTCTATTGAAGACATACTAAGAGAGGAGAACTATGAATAATCAAATTAATTCTAAACTTTTCAGTATAATCCACTTAGACCATATGCTGTTTATGTCATGTTTTCAAGTATACAGTCATTTCTGTGAAGAGATTTATCTTCATCTTTTTAGAATTGTGAACGATTATTTATTTTCTGTTTATTGAGTAATTTTTACTATTTCCAGTTTAAAATGCAACTGTAGATGATTCCTTTTTTACATTTCATCTGGACGTGTTTTAGGTGCCCATTAAGAGGTTGATTTTAGGGCTGGAGCGGTGGCTTAGTGGTTTCGGCGCTTGCCTGGCAAGCACAGGGACCCGGGTTCAAACCCCAGCACCACGTACACAACTAAGTGTTGAGCAACTAAGGCCATGTGAAAAACTCAATAAAGTTGTTCCTCTCTTTCTCTGTCTCTCTCACTGTCCCTCTCTCTAAAAAAAAAAAAAAGAGGTTGATTTTATTTAGTGTAATGTAAATTAATGGTTTAATGATAGTATAAGTTTTGGGACTTATTTCATGATTAATATTACATATTGTATGTTGACTAAAATCTTACAAATCAAGTTTCTACCACATTAGCATTTTATTGAAAGTTACTTTTTAACTCAGTTCATTTATACTTAAATTTATTTTTAAAGCACAATTTCAGACAGTAAGCATAATTAACAATTGAACATATTTAATATGTTGGCAATTGATCATACACATTAAAAGAATATTAAATAATGTATCATGTCATTTCTGAGTTCTTATATTACAGAGATCATCAAATATTTAGCTTATAAAAAGTCAGTGTGTTATACAGAACAACACACGAGAAATCATTGGCTCTAACAGTGAAATTTCTCTGAATTTTTCCCATAGTATTTCCTCATCTTAAAGCTAACTTAAGAAAATGTATTAGACTCTAAGAAATAATGATTCAGAGTTCAGTAAACATAAAGATGATGATGAAAAGCTTAATATTGCAGTAGCAATTAATTGCAGTTGAACTCATGGTTTTTAAAGGTATTATAATAGAAAAGAATTTTTTAAATGATTTCATGGGGCAAAAATATTTTTTGCTTTCTGATACAGAAGCTAAACCCTGTGTCTTATTAGTATATGTATACTTATTCGTTTGGGCATATTCTTTCATTTTTCTTTAATTAAAAGAAAAATAATGATTACTGTTTCACAAGAAAATTAATATTACTTTTCCTAAAGAAAAAGATTTAAAATCTGGTCAACTGGTATAGAGACAGTGAGTGACCTTGCATACACCCCAAAATGACTTTTTATTATTATTATTATTTTTTAATTTTTTTATTTTTTTGGTAATCGGGCTATTTGAAGTTTTATTTTTTCCAACTAAACAGACACTTCGCAAAAGAAGAAATACATAACAGTCAACAAATATTTGAGAAAATATTCAACATCTCTAGCAGTTAGGGAAATTCAAATTAAAATTGCATTGAGATTTCAACTCACTTCAATCAGAATGTCAATATGTAGCTTTTGGTATAAAGTAATTTAAGAACTACCACTGACAGTTAAATATAAATTGTGTTTTCCACTGTTTTTTCTCTTGGTCCATTGGTTCTATTATGATATTCTTGAATTAAGTCTCTTCCTTACTGAATATTGCCTTTTTACCTAATTGCAATTTTTAGGTATGGAAGAGTTAATTATGTCTTGGCTCGAAGAATAGAACTTTTAGAAGAAGTCAAGCGATTACAGAAGAGTCTAGGGGTTCCAGGAGATGCCTCATATACCTGTGAAACTGCAGGTTATTTCTTCTTATATCAGGTAAGATGTTAAGTTTTAAAATTGTACTTCATTATATGGCTCCCAGTTGAAAATTGTAATGGATTCTTAAGATTCTTCTTGAAAGCTTATTTTTTGTTGTTATGGTTGTTGAGTAGATTAAAATATATGGTACTGCCAGAGCTATATTTAAAAATGTTAAGTGTTTGTCTTTTTTATTATCTTTAAATTTCTTTGCTGAATAAACCTTGGTTGATGACTCATTCAGTGAAAGGCCAATGTTGTCACTTTTTAAATTTTTTCTCCTTTCTTGCTATTACAAAGTTTCCCCTCTCTCTTCTCCCTCTCTTCTTTCCCTCAATTCTTGGTATATAAATGTAACTAAATCTAAATTTTTTAGCCTCCCAGTGGTAACAAATAGTTCTATAATTATCTTATTAATCAGCTAATGAAGGAAAACATATTCTTCTTTCAAATCTCCCAAAATGAATTATGTTTTAGAACTAATTACACTCTAAATTAAATTTTCTGTTGGCTTTATTTTAATGACATTACCTTTGTCAGGGTTAATGTTTTTTGAGTATGAAAATCCGTGAGAAATAAAAAGGCAAATAAAATGAATAGAAATAAATTTATTGGATTGCTAATAATATTAAATGAATTAACAGATAATCAGATGAGTATTTATGTATGATTTATTTTCTTTATGCTAAACCTCAAGTCCTTTTTCCTACAGGTCATGTCTCGTTGGGAAGAGTATATCAGCAAAGTGAAAAATAAAGGTAGTACATTACCAGATGTTACGGAAATCTCCACTTTCTTCCCTTTCCACGAATATTTTGCAAATGCTCCTCAACCCATTTTTAAAGGCAGATCTTATGAAGAAGACATGGAAATTGCTGAAGGATGTTTCAGACATATTAAGAAAATCTTTACTCAGCTTGAGGTAAGAATTCTCAAGTGCTTTTAATTTTCCTTTCAAGATTGTTAGTTTTCTTTAGCATTTTCTGTTTAATGAAGTAAATGTGGAATATTCAAATGTTACAAGTCAGATTGTTACTTTTGAGTAAAATTATTAAAAACATTTATGGTTTTAGTTCAAGAAATAAGCAAAAATTATCCCCCATTATTCTGGTTTTTCTGGTGTAAAGGTCTTAGTTCTTGAGAAAGGAATGCTTCCATCAGGAGATTTAATAATAGTTCTTTTTTTTTCTTTATTTCCTTCATTTCTTATGATACTAAAGATCAAACCGAGGGTCTCACAAATGCTACCCAAGCACTTGAGCGCTGAGCTACACCCTCAGCCCCAACAATAGTTCTTTGTGAATTTGAAATTACCACATGGCCTTTCTTAGTTTCTCATGTTTCTTGAGGCAAAAAGTGATCTTCCATTGTTACCCAGGGTGTTTAATTCTGATATTACAATGAAATATAAAAATCATCAGTACATAGAGGAAACAGAATACATCTGGAACCCAGGATTTTCTGGTATGACTCCTAGTTTTTGTATGCCCTGTGGCAAACATCACTGGATAAATGCAGCAATTATATAAAAATTGATAATAAATAAAATTTTAAACCCTGGAAAACAATGTTTTATTGTATTTATGATTCAATATACACAAAGTAAAAGGAGAAAAACATACTTAATTCATAATAGTAGCTGCCTTAAGAAGGAGTGGAGAGGATACTTTGCCTGTATCAGTAATATTTAAATTATGAGAGAAATAAGACAAAATTATTAAAAAGAGTTGGTTAAGTATGGATAATACTCTGGATTGAGAAAACTTGACATTTTGTGCTCTGCCTAAGCCTTTTTGCCCCTCACACCCTCCGTTGTCAATCCTGAACATCTGCCATGGTTGATGTTCCAGATGATCCTTTCAGGTTTCATGTCCTAGCTGCCTGTATCAGCTGATACGTGGCTGCGTTTAGACACATGCTGAGAGATGGGGCAGGAGTTGAGAAAAAGGAGAAGCCTAGGTATTTCTCCTATTCTCTCTGCCTTGTGTTTCATCTCCTCCATGACTGCTGGATTGGCCCTCTGTGGTTTTATCTTGCTCTGTGATGCTTGTCATTGGGCTGTAATTAAACAGCTTTTCTGTCTTTTATCCTCCCTAGTCTAGGAATAGCAGGGACTTCTTGGTCTTCTCAGTGTTTGGGTTACTTTATTGTAAAGTAACCCACTCTTTTCAGCTCATTTGTGATCTGTATAACCAGTTCATTGCTTAAATTCCCTTCAGTATAAATACTTGAAATAGTTTGTTTTCTAGAGGTACCTTGAGTAATGCAAGTATAATGGTGATTGACATTTTATTCAGTTTTCTTGTTTATATTGTATTTTACCTAACACACACAGCAGTCCAATTATCAGCTATTATTTAGGTACTCAGTTGGTACCTAAATAATAATAAGCAGAAGTATGATTCATTAGGCTTAGTTTATGATATATTCATATTAATTTCTTAAGAATTGTCTGATTGACTGAATTATATAATTGTATGCATAAACTATGTTGGTTACCCTAAAGTACTCTTTCACTCATCCCCATTTTTATAGGAATTCAGAGCTTCTGAACTGCTCCGCAGTGGACTGGACAGATCTAAATACCTGTTAGTGAAGGAAGCCAAAATCATTGCTATGACATGTACTCATGCTGCCTTAAAACGACATGACTTGGTAAAATTAGGTTTCAAGGTAAACACTACTTTTTAGTTCCTTAATGCATTATATATTGTTAGCTTTTTGTTTCTTTACTTTTTTCTTTTTTATTTACCTAGGCTTTTTCCCTTGGATGTTAGCTCATTTCTATGAAAGTTCTGATTTATAGTTTCATTAAAATGTCTCTTTTAAATGAGATTATAAAGTCCCATGTTGATATAATTAGTGAACCTAAATCTAATTTTTCTAAATTCAGTTACTAGTATTTTGTCTACTAATTAACATAATCGTGTGGTTGTCTAACTCAATTCTCATACCCGTTAATGTTTTATTTTTAGTAGGTATCACTTATTAAAAAAATCTCCAACAGAAATAAAAACTACAAGTAACATGTCACAATGTTTGTTGCTTGTAAGCTATTTATGTTCTTGCATTGTTTCAATGTTAAGTATGCATTTAGTCCAGTTATTCATTCCATAAATAGAAAGCTTTCTATATAAGGATAAGGAATACTCTTATTTGTAAGACTAGAAAATGAGATATTAAAATTAGTTTATCATGTGACAGAAACAAAAGGAGGATATGATAGCCTGTTAAAATGTGACTCAGTAGAAAGTAAGGTATAATGATTATGCAATTTGCCTAAACTACAATTTTAATGCAAATCCTTTAACTTTCCTACAACTGGTTTATCTGTTGTTTTTATATACTGGTTTGAATTCATAATTAGCAATTCATTTGTTTATGAGAGTAACTGACAATTTTAAGATACCTGATCTCACTGGAAGATAGTGCTAAATAAATTCAAGGTGATAGAATTGTTGTTGTCTTGGAGGAGTTGTTCCACAGCTGCAAGGTAGGACAAATACAATAATTAAAAAGTAGTGTGAACTTACCCTAGTGGTGTGAATTTATACTGTCTTGCAAATTATTGGTGAGAACTTTTCACCTAAATATTTTGTTCTTGAGACTGACATATAAAATGAACTTTGAAAAAGAAGTAAAATAATACTTTGAATTTGCTGTCATATTAATTAAATAACAAGGGGAAATTATGCCATCATAATTAGCATTTTTTATTTCATGCATTTTTTCCTATAAATTCCAAAAAAATATTATCGTGTATCAAATGTTCATTAATCATTTTTGTACTTGTGTTATAAATCTGAAGGTATTTAGCATGAGTGATAATAGATTTTTAAAATATCTTTAATGCTGATTTATTTGTTCAAACTTAAGTGATCTGTAGATCTGCTTAGCATTAAATAGGCAGGCAGTCCTCTACTCCCTTGAGTAAGCCATGGACTTATTTTTCCCTGACAGAGTATAAAAGACTTGAAACCAGAAGGTGATGTGTTCCTATGACTGTTTGCCAGTGGCTTAGGGGAAACAAGACAGGAAGGCAGAGGACTAATGTAACATCCCAGACTAGAGCGGTTGTGCTGGTAGAAATAGAGAAAAGCAAAAGTAGATTGTAGAGGGAGTTTTGAAGGTAAAATTGACATCCTTTGGTAGATGGAGATGGAATGCCCAGAGGTGAGACAGAAATGGATTGTCATGATGGCTATAGGCTGGATAAGGGTAAAAATACTCCAAAATACTACCCAGGGTAAGAATACCAGTAGGAATATCTTCATAAATCAATTCTGCGTATGTAGAATGTAAAGAACTAAACTAAAAGCAACTAAATTGATACTGCAGTCTAGTAAATGATAAATAAGATCTCCTTGATGCAGAATATATTTGGGGGGCTTGCAGTGAGAAATGTGAATTGCAGATGCAGGGACATGCTGATAAATAAGAACATGACCTTTCTGTTTGAAGAATTTGTGTGTAATTTTTATCTGAAATTATTGTGGTTTTGATAGTTGCTGTGGCTGTGGCGGTAGTTGGTTGGCTTTTCAGCTATCTTTTGGACAATTTTTTTTCTTCTTTTTTTAGTATGACAACATTTTAATGGAAGAAGCAGCTCAAATTCTGGAGATAGAAACTTTCATACCTCTTCTTCTGCAGGTAAGAAATAAAGACTTGAGACAAAGAGTTTCAAGAAGCTTTAGGGACAGCATCTGAAAGCTGTACAATTTAGTAGTCCTGGTTTTCACAGTTTTACATTCTCTTCAGCTTCATTTTTTTTTCCATTCTATTTTAATTCTGTAAGTTTCCTTTATTCTGTTTATAGACTATTTAGTAATTTGTTTTGCTTTTGGGAATACTATTCAAAATTTATGGTTTGTATCTACAAAACAGTTTTAATTTAAAAAATTATATTGTTATGCAATATGGGGAGAAGATGAGTTATATTTTTCATTTCTTTTTAAAGTTGTTTCTAATATTGTTTCTAAGTACTTTGGTCTTCTTTATTTTATGCCTTTGGGTTTTTTTTTTTGTTTGTTTTTGTTTTTTA
>PVKS010013635.1:0-22415 GCA_004027875.1 Aplodontia rufa
CTTTGAAGGTAAATGGATGGCTATGGAAGAAATTATGCTGAGTAAAATCAGCTTAACCCAGAGAACTAAGGGTCGATTGTCTCCATTCATCTGTGGAGGTTGGGACTAGACCCTGGCCAGTGAGAAAGTTGGTCTATTATCATGTGTTAAATCTAGAAAAGGTGTAATGTTATACAACATAATCCTTTTTTAGTGATATTGTGGGAAGGGGAAGGGAGGGATAAGGGTGGGTATTTGGGGGGGGCACTCTTGGGGGTAATTGTAATATCCAGAATCTATACACATTTTATATTATTTTGTTAAAAACTTGTATGGTTGTTCAAAACTAAAATAAAAGATTTTATCTTTGCTGCCCCTTTCTCAGCTTTTGTATGCTAAAGTTGAACCTTTATCAGAATTGCTAACAAGTTAGAGGGTCCTTTTCTTCTGCAAGTACTTGACCTGTCAGAGTCAATGGATAGATTTTTTTGCTCTTTTACAACTCTACACCAAAATTTTATAGCTTGCTCTTTTTAAGCAATTCCTTCATAGAGAGGAGGGGAGACTTTGGATGAATGAGTATAAATAGGAGTGGCAGATGGGAGAGATGGAGAAAAATATACCAATTTAAGTATTCAAAGAGTTCATAGTTGCTAAAAATATTATGGAAGACTCCAAAATAGTAAGCACTCTACCACACACACAAAAAAGGAATATTGGGCTTTAAACCTGAAAATAGGGCCAGGGGTAGAGCTCAGCAGTAGAGCCTTTGCTCCGGGAGCAGAAGGCCCTGCTTTGGAGCCCCAGTGAAATGACCAGAGGACAGGAGGGGAGGGGAACGGAGTTCAACCAACAATCTGGCAGTAGAAGTAAATGAAATCAAAAGTTACTGCTTTCTTCTGGTTTTCTCCTTTCAATCATGGAGTCTGGAAGTAATTACCAAATGTACCTGCTTCTAATTCTTCCTGTCATCTTTTAGCTAATGGAAGTGGGAAATGAAAACAACAGAAAATGACTGAACATGAAAAAGGGAATTCTGACAAATAATGATAGGACGTATAAAATAGTCAGTGGTAATGTAAATATTCAAACTGTGGAGATTTATTCAGAATTTGGAGTTGAACAAACAAGCAAAAAAAAGTCTTCTTTACCTAGAATAAGAGCTAAAAATCTACAAAGTGCTCTGTAGCAAATGAGATCTGGAATATAACTATGACTATAGTCTCCAACAATGTCCCATCATTCCAGATGTGGAACTACAAAAACTTAAATTTTATATATAATTATGTAATAAGGAAAATGTACTTATCTTTATAATAATAATAAGCTCTAGATTATTTCCAATGTATTTTAATGCACCTGTGTTGATTGTGTTGAAGTATCTGCAGAACTGAAAATTTGCGATTGTTAATAAACAATTACATAGCAGTTTAAAGAACCTCAGAAATACTAATCAGATGCCTTGCTCCATTATTTTCAGTTTAGATTTGTCCTCATAGCACTCAATTGGAAACTCTCTTAGAACACAAGTGAATGAATAACTATGCAAGTGTGATAGGACTTTTTGTTGTTGACTTCAGTGAGATAAAGTTTATCAATACACTTTCTCTATAGGGAATCTCAAAAATATGTTCTTTATATGAAAGTGGCTGAAATATAAATGCACCTTTAATAATCCTGATATATTGCAGCTAAAATAATCAATTGATAAATACAATAGTACACTAGGCTAATTATAACATAAAACCTCTGAACTACAATATTCTAATGGAAAATCAAAGTGCATTATCTTTGCACACTAATTTTTACAAGCACACTTAAATGAATACACACAAACCACAATCTTTCAGTTATAAGGCAAGAATGGCTTAAACAACATCACTAACTACAACAGATATCAATGGCATATAAGGTGCAGCTGGAGAAGTTTTTAAGAGTGTTGTCATAGAGTAGAATGGCTGTGGCCAGTAACTGTGGGGAAGGGGAAATGGCGAGAGATCTGTCAGGGTACAAAGTTTCAGTCATGCAAAATGAGTAAGTCCTAGAGAGCCACTGCATAGCACAGTGCCTATAATAAACGATATTACATTATGTCTTCAGAGTTGGCTAAGAATGAAGATCTCATCTTAAATGTTATCATCACAAAAATAATAATAAAGAAGGCAAGAGAAAACTTTTAGAGATGATGGATATCTTTATGACACAGGTTGTGATGATGGATTCCAGGGTAATATACTTACCTCCAAAATTGTAGGCATTAAATGTGTACTTCTTTTTAACATAAATTATACTTGAAAAAAGTATTTTTTAATGTAAACCACATGCCTAATAAGAAAAACACTTATAAAGTTAAAACAGTAAGTCTTTCATGGTGTTTTATGTTGCTAGGAGGTAGTTAGGTCTCAAGGTAAGTGACTGACAGAAAGGTTTTCTCAACTCAAAGACTCAAAATTGGACCATTTCTAAAAGGTAGCATATCAAGTGTGATTAGCTTTTATTGGTTTTTATCAGCAATGTAAGGATTTCAAAGGTATTAAATTTTTTAAAGGTATTAAATTTTAAGAGATAAGCAGATTGCTTTTGTAGGGTATGATCAGCATAGTAAGATTGGTTCACACAGCCTTAAGAGTGAATGCCTCTAGTCATATTGCAAAGGTGGTTTGTACTTAATATAAAATAAAAGCCACACAACTATATTCAAGAATTCTGCCTTATTGCTCCCAACCAAAAAGTTATTATGTAAAAGGCTCTTTGATATTTTTTTTTGGTCATGTCACTCACTCTGTGTACAAGGACACTATAAATATAACTATTTGATGCCAGTGACAACTAGTGACATGCCTAAGATATGCTCAAGAAAATTTGTACTCTTGGAAAAGAAGAAATGAACGAACCAGAAAAGGAGCCCTGTATTCTGCCATGAAGATCTAATGATGCCTGATGATTAATTCTCCAGTAACCACACCTTAGCTCCAACTAGGATCTTGAAGATATGAGCTCAGCAGCTGCCATTCAGTGAGGCCACTGGGCACGCACATCTAGAATGCAAAGTGATGTCCAAAAGCTGACCTTCTCTACTCTTAGCACCACAACCCCACGTAGCAGCTCCAGCCCCTCATTCTGCCCTCCAGTACAAGGGAACAGAAAGAGGTACCAACAAAAGCTTTTTGACAAATGAAAAAGGGCAGTCAAGTGTGAAATCCATAGGGCGGAGCTATCTCAGAAAGAAAGAACCCAGGAAAGAGAAACCAAGGCACTAATGGAGATGCAGACAAAGAGCTAAAAGAATCATGTATTCAGGAAAGCTAACTACTGCCTAACTACTAAAGAATGTAAAGTAATAAAGAAAAAGCCTCAAGTATAGAAGAGCAAGAAAGAAAAAGATTCTCCAAGTGCATTCAGCCTTATGCGCAGAAGCCACACACATAGAAATCTCCAGTGTGCAACACATGACACTCCTCAATAGCGCTTAAGAAGTTTATCCCCTTCCTCTGTTACTCATTTCACACATCACTCAAGTCAAGAGTCTAGTTACTGATGGCTGCCTTAAAAGCACAAAGACATTCTAATAAAGTCACAGTAGGAAATTAGCAGATTATCTTACTCTTAAGCATTCCTGTTGTAAAAGAAGTGGTTAAAAATGAAATTTTAATCCAAAGAAATTTTTCTAGGAGACAGGTTCCCTGACCCTAACTCTTGGGACATCACTGCTGTCAGCATCTTGGTGATAGACATGCCCACTAAAAACACTCTCATAGATTCCAAGTACCATAAACAGCAACTTGACCCAAATTAGTTCCTTTGCTTTGATCATCACTTCAACCCAATGAAGAAGTATCATTCTATCAAAATGCAAGTTACAATGCCAAAGATCTCTGAGTCTCAGTCCCTCCAAGAGTCAGGGCAGAGTTGGGCTTCAGTTCCTGCACCATAGCCCTCTTCCACTCAGGTGATCCAGGCTCAGCACGTACCAGGATACAACGCTTCCTTATTAGCTAGTTTGTTATCCCAGGTGAACATGTGGGGACAAGAATATAACCCAGTATGAAGAGCTAAGATTTCAGACAAAAAATGTTTTAACAAAAATAGATAATAGAAAACACTCTTCTCTGTCCTTGCACACTTGTTGGAAAACCTTCCAAATGCACACTCACTTATGTGGGCTGCCTTCTTCCTGGCACTGGGGTGCAGATTGGGTCTGCACATCTCTCCAGAAAGCCTTAGTCTGTGCCCTTCTAGAAGGAGTAACAGATTTTTGCCTGGGAAAGCATCTGAAAACAGGTGATATTTGAACTGTGTCTTGAAGAAGAGTCACCAGGAAGAAAAGAATGCTTACCTTGCTTTTATAATTAGAGTACATCCACAGTCACAACCAAAGAAGGTTTAAAAGAATCATCTAACGAAAAAGATGAGTGGGAGTGGCCACCATATCTACAGAGGTTCCTGATGGCACAATCTGCCTACCTGAATTCACCTTCAACCTTAGTGTATGCCTCACCTGCAGGCTATCCAGAGGCAAGGACAGTCAAAGATGCAATGGTGTGATGGACGTGG
Source organism: Aplodontia rufa (assembly GCA_004027875.1). NCBI lineage: Eukaryota > Metazoa > Chordata > Mammalia > Rodentia > Aplodontiidae > Aplodontia > Aplodontia rufa. The sequence continues at coordinate 4,534 of PVKS010013635.1, forward strand.
CCCAATGTTTCTAGTTTTAAAGACAGAGGAAGAAGCCATGAGCCAAGGAATGGTGATAGCCTCTGGAAGCTGCAAAAAGGAAGGACATTGATCTATCCCAGAGCTTCAGAAAGGAACATAGACCTGGTTACCCCTGGATGTTAGCCCAATGAAACCATGTAGGTTTTCTAACCCACGGAACTAGCAGATAATGAATCTGTGCTGTTTTACATACTAAGTTTATGTTAACCCGTTACAGCAGCAGTAGGAAAAATATACTATATTAATCCTTCTACTCAACACTCCAGCAATGGAAGTATATCTACTGATAGGCTTGGACATGAGTGGAAATATGAGGTGAGAGAAGAAACACCATCTACACCTCCATCTGTACCTCTAGCAAGTGGCGTCCTGGCAGCAGATCTGTGATTGAGGGTATGACCACAAATTTTGAGTGAAGTCTGAAGTGTTGATTATTATACTAGATTACATTAGTCACTGACAGGAAGACATTCTATCAAGTTTACCAAGGGCAAGTGAAGAATCATCCATATGGAATAAATTCAAAAGGACGAAAAAAAAAGTAGTCTAATTATCCCCCTATGGTCCTGCTTATTCGGCATGACAGCTACCTGCAATTGGGAAGAATGGGGAACAGTGAGCCCAAAGAAAGGCACATCATGACAATTAAGACATGTGATGTCCTACTGTACTAATGAGATAATTTTATCTTTGATAAGTTATAAATACATTGAAGATACTGTAAAGCTACATAAAAAAGAAAAATGTCAAAAATAAAGTAGGGTACCCCTCACTATACTAAGTATAAACACACACACACACACGCACACACATGTGAGGGAAGGAGAGAGAAAACAAGGATTTGAAATTACATAAAAATCAAAGATGAGGATAAGTTGTAATGTCATTCAGCCTAAGGCTTTTGTAGAGATGTATTGGGAAGGAGAGGTGGAGGGATAAGGGTGGGTATTTGGGGAGGGGCTCATGGGGGTAAATCCAATTTTCAGAATATATATATATATATTATATATATATATATACACATATATATTTTTTTATTTCATTAGAAACTTGTTTGATTGTTCAACAAATTTCTGAACTAAAAAAAAAAAGAAATTTCTCTTCAGCTAAACTCAGAAAGAAAAAGCTTCTTGATCATCTTAGTAGACAGAGCACAGACATTCCTCTGGGCAACTTCCCCATGCCACCCCTCACCTAAACTCCATAAAAATAAAGGAATTTATGAAGACAAATAAAAAGAATAGAATGGACAATGATCACCATTGAGAAATAGCAGCACAATGAGGAACGTAGAAAGCAAGCAGATGGGTAATACTAGGCTCAAAGCAGAGATAGCAGATACCAGATCCAGTACAGGAAGCCAATAAGAAGCCAAGCAAAGATTTAGGATGTGGACATACCAAGGTCTATGAAGGCACAGTCCAGGGCTGAAAATAGGGAGTGGGCTGAAGTACAGGGAGTCATCTCCTGAATCACAAGGAAGAGTTGAGCTCACTCTAAAGAGCCTATGAACTTGGGATATGAACTTCACAGACATTTAGTACAACCGAGCAATAGAAAACATTGAGAAATTGGGTGAAAATCAGCATTAAAAAATTAGAGTTGGATCCAACATATGGACCAGTTATTCATCTTCTGGGTATTTTCCCAGAGGAGCTAGAATAAGCACATTACAGCAACACAGCAAAATCTATGTCCATAGAAGCTCAATTTATAACAGCTAAATATGCAATCAACCCAGATGCCCTTCACTGGATGAATGGATCCAAAAGCTCTAGCATATATATACAACAGAGTTCTACTCAACTATTAGAAACAATGATATTGCAGCCTTTGAAGGTAAATGGATATCAATGGAAGAAATAGAGCTGAGTGAAGTTATCCAAATCTAGAGACTCAAGGTTTGAATGTTTTCCTTCATTTATGGAGGCTAGAGCTAAACCCAGGCTTAGGAGAAATGTTGTCAAAATAATGTATTAGACCCAAAAAAAGCATAGCATAATTTAGAGGAACCACACATATATAGGAGTAGAGGGAGGAAAAGAAAAGTAGCGGGAGGGGAGAGGGAGGAAGGATAAGGAGGAATCTTGGGACACAATCAACAATGTAGCATAGTCTTTACCCCTCCTCAATAAGAAGCCAAATAATATTTATGCAATCATTTAATTCTGGAAAATTCACAAGCACATACATATGTGGGTATATATATGTGTGTGTATATATATATGTGTGTGAGCATATATATGTGTGTATATATGAAGAGAGAGACATTTATATCTGTTGTAAGGGTGAAATATAGAAGAATCAAGAGACTTTGGTGTGGGCAATGTGGGAGTAACTGGTTTAACATCAAATGCGTATCATATCGTTACTCTATATACACTTAAGATTGTACAACAATGCAGCTCCTTAATAAAAAAAGAATGAATGATGAGGTTTACCTGAACCACTTCTCATATTCATTCCCAGACACTGGTTACCCAACCTTATGCACTTGGGGAATGAGATTAAAGAACCCATCTAAGATAATGGTTATTACTGTGTCAGGGATTCACTATGATATGGTCATAAACAAACATGAGAAAGTCTGATTCATTCCACAAACTTTCCCTATCATGTTCATCCTTCCTCCATTTCCTTCCCTTTGTCTATTCCTCTGCTGTTTTCCTTATTTTGGATTAGCTTCCATGTATCAGAGAGAACATGCCACCTTTGTTTTTTTCTGTTGTTATTGTTTTACACTGGCTTATTTCACTCAGCATGATATCCACCAGTTCCATCCATTTGCCAGCAAATTACACAATGTCATTCTTCCTTACGGCTGAGTGGTATTCCGTATCATAGCGAATCACATCAACATGTATATCAACAAGTCACTAAATCAAAAATAAAGCTATTAGTGCTGGAGTGGTGGCTCAGCACTTACGGCACTTGCCCGGCATGCACAAGTGTACAGATTCAAATCCCAGCACCCAGGTACATAACTCAGTGTCAGAGCAATGAAAGCCATGTGAAAAACTCAATAAAATTGATTCTCTGTGCCCCCACTCACTATCCTTCTCTCTTTAAAAATAAATAAATAAAATTATTACTAAATAACAGATCAATAAAGGGAAGAAATCAGGGGAGGGGAAACACTAATGACTAAATTAGAATAAGTTATATTGCATGCTTTCATAAAAAAAAGTCAATATTTAAAAATTTAGAAAAGGAAGGTGGAGTAATAGGTTCCAGAGTTCTTATCTTTATGGTAGGCTCCAAACTGACTGTTCAAGAACCCTTCCCTCTATTAAAGCTATTCACTGAAGAAAAAAAAGACAGATAAAAAGGGGTTTTGTCAAAGAATGATTTGAGGGTCAAATTCATGTCAGGAGTGGCAGGGGAAAGCAGAAGATTCCTTCAGGGCCCAAAAGACTATAATGTATGTATGATGGCAATTCTTGACAAGGTTTGAACAGGGAAGTTTAGAAGGAACAGTTGCTGAAATATAGAAAAAAGTAGGATGCATATCACAGTCAAAAGAGCTAAGGCACCAGACAGGGCAGTGGGAATGGAATGAAATGGTCAAGAGACAAAGGAGCAGGCTCTGGCCTCATATTTGTTTTATATGTATAAAATGTCTCTAGAATATTCTCAACTGGCATCGCCATTACTTATGGACAAGGGAAGCAGCTACATGCCCATTTCCATCTGTACCTTTCAAATCCCATGAAGGTATTACATATTCTAAAAAATAAAATTAAAAAAAAAAAAAGAAAAAGAAAGTGTATGGGAAGGGGAACAAAGGGTCATAGAAGCAGTACATCTTCACGGTAATGTTGCAACGCTACTTGGCTTTCTTCACTGTTGAAATCTGCAATAATGAAAAAAATAAAACCCGCTAACTCCTCAACAAGGATGGAGGCAATAGCCTGGCACAGTGGCACATCCCTATAATCTCAGCAATTTGTGAAGCTGAGACAGGAGAATCACAAGTTCAAGGCCAATCTCAGGAACTTGACAAATCCCTGTGTCAAAATAAAGGTCTAGGGACCTTTATTTTATTAAAGGTCTGGGGACCTGGGTCTGGGGTTAAGTGGGGGGAAGAAAAACACAAAGACAGTGGCAAAACTGTAATGGTACTCCTCGTATTTTTCACCTCACATACTTGGAGCTGCTTTGTTGTTTTTGGAGGGGGAGGTAATCAATTTTTGAAATTTGATTTTTTAGGGCAGTTTTAGTTGCACAGCAAAATTGAGGAAAAAGTACACATAGGTCCCAGATACTCATGCCCCGTAGTCACAGCCTTCCCATTAACACATTTGCCACCTTGGTGGTAGATGTTGATATAATCCATGAACCTGCATTGATACAGTTTACATTTAGGTTCGTGTAGGGGCTGTGACTCAGTGGTATAGGGTGTGCATAGCATGCGCAAGGCCTTCCATTCACTGCATTGGGGGGAGCTCATTTTTTGTTGTACATTCTATGAATTTGGAAATGTATAAAGACATGCATTTATCATTATAGTGTCACATGGAACATTTTCACCACTCTGAAATTTCTGTGCTGTCTCTTTATCCCCTCCACCCCAAACCCAGGCAACCAGAAATCTGTTGTTGTTTTTGTTGCTGTTGTTGTTGGTCCCCCCTCCCTCTCTCTCCAAAGTTTGGCTTTTTCCAGAAGATCAACATAATAGTTAGAATCCTACAGTATCTGGTCTTCAGAGGGTGGCTTCTTTCACTTAGTAACAGGTATTCAAGGTTTCCCCACACCTTTTCACAGCTTGAGACCTCACTTCTTTCAATACTTTAGTATTCCATTTCCTGAAAGTATCACCATTTATTTACCTATTCAGTTATTGAAGGGCATTTTGGTTGCTTCCAAATTTTGACAATTATAACTCTTATAAATATCCATGAGCAGATTTGTGTTTGGATTTGTGGTGCTGATGATCAGACAGTGGATCTTTTGCATGCCAGGTAAGGACTGTTCTACTGAGCTACATCCCCAGCTTTGGGTGCAGATTTTTAGATAAACAAAAAGTTTGAATTCCTTTGAGTAAATGCAAAGGAGTGTGATTAATGGATAACATGGTAAGGATATGTTAAGTTTCTTAAGAAACCACCAATCACCTTCCTAAGAGGCTATATCATTTTGCATTCCCACCAGCATTAAATGAGAATTCCGGTTGACCCACATCCTTGGCAGCACTGCATATTTTGGACCTTGGTCATTCAAGCAGTTATGTGGAAGTATCTCACCATTGTTCACTTTGCATTTCCCTGATGGTATATAGTCTGAGGCACCTTTTCATATACTTATTTTCCATCTGTATGTCTTCATTTTTTAAGTGTCTGCCCAAAACTTTTGTCCACTTTCTGTATTTTAGATAATATTCCTTTAATAAATGTCTTTTGAACATAGTGTCTTCTAGTCCTTGGCTTTCTTCCACATTCCTTAGAAATGATTTTGCAAGACAGAAACTTTTTTTATTATAATGATATCTAGGTTATCAATTCCTTCTTTCATTCATTGTACCTTTTTGTGTTGTTTCTAAAACTCATAGGCACATCCATCCAAGGCCATATAAGCTTTTTACTAAGTTTCATCTTTCAAGAGCTTTATAGTTATCTTCTTGTAAGTTTTATAGTTTTGCATTTACATGATCCATTCTATGATTCAGGTCTATGAACCATTGTGAGTTAAATTTTGTGAATGCCCAGTTTTTTAAAAAATGACTCCACTTATAAATCTTGACAATGCATTGAACATTATTAATTTTATTAAAGCTCAACATTTGATTTAATGTCATTTCAATATACTATATGGAAAACTGAGATTTACATATAAAGCATTTCTGCTGCAAAGCATGAGAGTGATCTTCAGGGAAAAGATGCACACTGTTGTTTGCCTGGCAAACTGAATCCATGGCTTTTCCATGAAACACTATTTTATTTCACATATTAACTGACAAACTATGGTTATTCAGGTTTTAGACATACAGTTTCTAAAAAAGAAAGAAAGAAACACAGCGAGCCTGTCTTTTCAAGGATAACAAATGACTATACTTATTGCCAATAATAAACTTTAGACTTTTAAACAAAAGATCTAGATAAATTATATCCATGATCATGAGCTTGACAGTTTCCCATACTTAAGATTTTTCTGATTAGATTTATGGTGGTGTAAGCAAATGTAACCTTTTCGTATTGTATAACAAAATGTGCCAAAAGTTTGAAAATTGGCACAAGATAATCAGTATTTTCCAAATGACTAATGCTGTTACGAGCACACGAATGAGTGAAAGATCCACTCAAAGTGCAAGATGGACAAGTGGGCTTTCATGTAACAGAACAAGAACAGTTCATTAATATAACCTTAGATTCCTTCTTGCGACCTAAGAGAATACCACTTGTTACTTTTTGGTGTACTATAAAAGAAGAATATCCATAATTATTTGGAAAACTATTAAAATATACCTCTCTTTTCTACTATTATATATTCTATGTGAAAGATAGAAAGATTACTTGAAGCAATTTTTTGTTTAGAAAGTTTACTTGAAACAGAACAAAAAAAAAACTGCAATAGATTGAATACAAAGGTAGATATGAGGAACCAGCTACCTCCTATTAAGACATAAGGAAATTGGCAAAGATGTAAAAGACTTGTAAGAAATACAAAGTCCAGTGGTCCCTTTTCAGAATATTCCCTTAATTAGATCCAATTGTAGTTATTTTAATTATAGCCCTTCCCTTTGCCCAGCCAATTTTAAAATTAATCTATCATGTACTTTGTAACCCCAAGCTCCTCCAATGCCCGTGGTTAAGGATGTAAGCAGGCAAAAAACCAGCCCAGGGGCACTTGCTAGGTAGGTTCTTTATATCACACCCTTCTGGCAGGAGTAAAAGTTTGCCTTGCCCACCCATTCTCAAGCACTATTTTTTTTCTTTTTTCTTTTCGTTTTTTTTTTTTTTTTGGCAGCATGACAGTATTTCTAATGCCTACTACATTTTGTCTTGAACAGTTATTTACATAAAAGTCATCTGTATTAGGAAATGGGTATGTTTTTACAATTTTTTAATGAAATAACATTTTATAATTTCCCAGTTTTCGTGTCAATACAGTAAACAGTGATAGGTATAACCCACCTAAATCAAAGTTCTAGATCTGTGCTGTCCATATGGCAGCAAGTTAACCACAAGAGCCTACTCACCTCTTGAATTGAAATACGCTGTATGAACTATAATATGGATTACAAAGACTTAGCATAAAAAAGAGAAATATCGAAATTTTTACACTAATTACATGTTGAAACAAAATTTTAGATTGAAGTGAATTGAACAAAATATACCAAGGTCACCCTTCTTTCACTCTTAATGTGGCCAAAAGAAAATTTTAAATTATACATATATCTTACTTTTGGTTTGTATTATATTTTGATTTAACAGGAAAGCATTATTCTATAAGATCCTCAATTTTTAAGTATATAAATAGGTGAAGAGAAAAAAAGATTTAAGGACTACTGCTAAGTGGAGAAGTAGACCAGTTGAAGCAGGGGGTAAGCTAAACATACAGATATATATAGGGGCCCCAACAGGACATAGAACGGCCATACAGGGAAAGTCACCCCAAATGCATTAGGCAGTACAGAAATTCACTCAAACATGAACAGTTGGATAGTTCGCCAGACATTTGTAGAAATCCCTTAACATGAAAGTTAGACACCAACATGTAACAGAACAAGAACAGTGCAAATAGCAGAGGAAAACCTCAAAAAGACTTCAATAAATATCTTCAGAGTTGGGAAAAGTCCATCCATAAACAATAAGTATGCTTAAAGGGAATAAGGAAAGATCCACACAGCAATAAACAGCTCTTAGAAATTAAAAATTTTATGGAAGAAACTAAACTCAACAGAAAACTAAGGTAAATGATAGAAAACATCACAGAGAATAGAACAAAAAAAAAAAATGAGGGCAGGGGGAGATTTTCAAAAACTTAGAAACGCACTCCAGAAGGTCCAAAATGCAATACAGAATAATCAGAAAAAAAGCAACCAAAAAACTGTGTTCAGGAGCAGGCAGGAATAAGAAATAATATTTCCCCAACTGAAAGAGAAGTATGGGTTTAAAGGTGCCAGTAAATGGCCAAATTGCACAGCACAACAAGCTATTCAAAAACCCACACATGTCACGAAGTTTCAGAGAATTGGAGGGAAAGTAATTGGGAGAGTTGGAGGTACAAAGCAAGGAAAAATGGACCTTCTTGACATTTACACTAAAAATTGAAAATAACACAGCCTTTGAAATTCTGAAATAATGGCTTCCTCTTACAACTTCAGACATTGGTAATCAAGTATAAGTAAAGAACAGACATTTGCATATATATTTTGTAAAAAATATGTATGTCCCAAGAATCCTTTCTCAGAAATTGACCAGATGTGTTTGAAACATATGTAAAAAAAAAAAAAAAAACACTAAATAAGCAAAATGAAACCATTATTAAAACCAGAAAGATAACTTTGTTTAAGTATACTGTAGGACTCAGCTTTGAGCAACATTTTACCATCACAGCATCATACTAACATGAAAACTGAGTTTTGATCTTTCAAAATCTTAACGAATGAAGAATGGAAAATGGGTGGGAGGCTATGGGATATGGACTGGGAGAAAGGAATGAAGAAGAACTAAAGTTGTATTCATAATAGATCAAATGAATGTCTTCAATTTTATATGGCAAAATGTAGCATTCATTCAATCATACTGTTGAAAAATGAGAAGAAACTCTTGAGGAAGTTGAAAGAGGTTACCCCTGAGTAGGAAGGGGTGGGGCATGGAACTGCCAATATCTGTTTAAAACTTTATAATACAAATGTAGCCTTAAGTGTTTTACTTCAGTTGCTTTACAGAGAAACTTAAAAATGCTTAATATCAAATAAAAGAAATATTCAACTTCATAAACAAAACACATTTACAAAAAAAGACATTTGCAAAGAAATTTGGAGACTATGAATTTTGGTTGAAAATACAAGCCAATCTATGAAAAGCTAAGAATAAATACATTTGGAATTCTGTGAATAAATTTCCCTTCCAATTTTTGTTTTAAATTAGTCATCACTGGGAAGAAAAGATGGTCACTTATGGAATGAGTAACCATGGATCACAAACTGGAGACCCACAGGTTGATTCAATCTGTAGTTCTATACTGTTGAACCATATAGCTTCTTCTTATTTAAAAATCAGGGCAGACTGCTAAAGAACTGGAACAGCCATTTTTCCTTACAAAAGCAAAGTCTGGCATCAAATGTCCTGTTTCTCACTGAGCAGGAACATTCCAGCATTTCCCCAACATTTTTTTTTAAGAGACAGTGACAGTGAGAGGGAGAAAGACAGAGAAATAGATAATCAATTTTATTTCGTTTTCATGTGGCTTTCATTGTTCTGACAGTTCATTGTGCAGGTGGTGCTGTGTTTCGAACCCACATCCTGTGCATGCCAGGTAAGCGCTTAACCACTGAGCCACTGCTGCAGCCCCTCAACATTTAACATCATACATCTACCAGTGTACACTTCTCTGTACATACCCCTATAATTGGCAATAAAAAAAGTAGAAGACCTCAGATTTCAACAATAGACATCACATTTGTGGAAATGCAGGATATTTCTTTGTATATAATGAACAGATATTTCTTTACTTCTCCAGTTATTTCTCTAGTCCTTGTATTGATTCATGTCTGAGCCCCCCAGTTTAAAAACTGATTGGCTTGAACAGAATCATAACCTTCAAAGATCCATTTGATACATAGCTACTATGTACTGCAACCTTCTCTCTACATATCTTCACTGCAAAGCTTTTCTATATATTATGTGGTATATAATGATTAAAATAAGTAGATCAGCATATTTTAAAATTGCAGAATTTGTTCTACTTAATCTGTTAAGTGTAAACATTAAGAACACTAAGAATATGGGACTGCTTCAGTATTTCCCTTAGTTTATTTTTTACATATATACATGCATACTACAAATGTGGAAGGCAAAAACGTTACAAAGATGGGGGGGGAGGGAAAGGCAATGCAACTTTAAAACAAAGACTTTGTTATTTTTATTTACATGCCACAAGGCAATCTTCAGATGACCTCAGCCTTCCAAAGTAACATTTTAACTAAAGTGAAAGAGAATGGAATGCTACAGTAGAAATAAAAGCAAGATAAAAGGAAGAAGTCCTAATCTACTGCTCCACATGGCATTATTCATGACAAGGGTTTCCTGCTTTCTCATACAGGGTTCAAAATGTCAGCTTTAACTATGTAGCAAATTTTAATAGGATGTTTCTAAATGGGTATCATAAGTGAGCTACAAGTATTTCTTCTTCTATAGCACATTCAGAATGACACCAGCTACTTCTCACCTGACCCCATGAGTAGGATCTCCCCAACCATTTCCTTTAATCTCTGATGCATTTAGGCTCATGTTGAGCTAACCACTCCCAAAGCAGGGTTGGAACCAAAATAAGAATGTTATTTTGTTTATAAAACATCAAAGTATAAGCAAGAAAGCTCTTGAGGAAGCCACTCTGCCCTGGTTACAGAATTACTCTGCCAGTAAGGTGCTATTCTACCCTGCGACTGCTGCTGGAAAAATGACAGCAGAGAAGTAGTTCGGAAAAATAGAAATTGCAGTTTTCTAAAGACCATTTTCAGTGTAAATTGTAAAGTACCTTTGAGGTCTTCAAAATTTTTAGATAGGGGTTGGAGCGGTGGCTTGGCGGTAGGGCACTTGCCTGGCATGTGTGAGTACACAGGTTCAAACCCCAGCACCACATATACAACTAAGTGTCAGAGTAATAAAAGCCACACGAAAAACTAAATTAAATTGATTCTCTCTCTCACTGTCCTTCTCTCTTTAAATTTTTTTAAAATAACTGTCTCAAGTATGTATAGATTGAATTTTATGTTAGAAACACTTCTATGCAAATAATAAATATTAAAAACTGGTATATGGGGGCTGGAGCAGTGGCTCAGTGATTACAGCACTTGCTTGGCACGTGCAAGGAGCTGAGTTCGAACCCTAGCACCACATATACAAAGAAGCATCAGAGCAACAAAAGTCACATGAAAACTAAATAAAAATTGTTTCTCTTTCTCTGTCACTGTCCCTCTGTGTGTATGTGTGTGTGTGTGTGTGTGTGTGTGTGTTAAAAAAAAAAAACAATAAAACAAACCTGGTATATGAGTGTAGCACAGATAAGACCAACAGGCTCTGTACTGTTCTTAGAATGCTCAGAGATGGAGAAGCAATGTGTCTCCTCTTATCCAGAAAGAGAAGAGCCCAATAAACTACTTAATGAAACACTGTTCAGATCTGTCGTGTTAAACTGAAACACCAAGATTTCACAATCCTCTAACATATGGAAATTCAATACTTCTAGATGCCAATTTTCAAATGTAAAACATGTTGCAAAATATTTTGGAAGTTTTCTTTAAAATGTTATATTACATTTTACCTTGATACTCTCAAAGACTAAATTCTAAAAGTGAAAACTTTCCCAGTAAATACCAAAGTCTATTGTGGGAAGAAAACACCTCAAACACATTCAAATTTAACTTTAAAATATAAAAAGTCTGAGCAAAAAATAACATGTAACAAATGTAACTTGAAAGTAGCATAATGCCAAAGTAATAAATGCAGCATAATAATATCATGACATCATGATTTGAATTTTTACCCAGGATACTGGAAGACAAATCAGGTAACAGAGACTTTGTTCCATTCTCACAACATGGCGTATTACAACCTATTCTAATAACCTCAGAGACTTCAAGGCTGAAATGTTTTCACTTTTCCCAGCATCACTGCCACACACACATGTATCACTTGCAAATGCAGGAGAGAGAGAAAGTGGAGAAAAAGGAGACACTCTCAAAGCCAGGAATCATAATCTGTTATCTGAGCACAGTTTGCCTTCTGTATCCCTGGGTTCCATATCCACAGATTTAACCAACCACGAACTGATATTCAGCAGGGGAAAATGTATCTGTACTCAATGTGTGTGGGCTTTGTTTCTTGTCATTATTCCTTAAGTGATACAATATTAAAAATATTTACACAATATTTACATTAAGTACTACAAGAAATCTAGAGATGATTTTCAGTATACAGGAAGATATGCTTAGGTTATATGCAAGTATTATGCAACTTTATATAAGCGACTTGGGCAAGCACCGATTTTTGTATCTCTGGGGTGTCCAGAAACCAATTTCCCACAAATACCAAGGGAAGACTATATTTTCTGGATAACAAAATCCCTATGCAATGATTGTTTACCAGAACTCTCAAAATCTGTTGAGCTAACCAACTGATTTATTTGTGTTAATAATAATTTCATGCTTTGGGGGCCTATCACACCCTGATTCTGTCTTCTTCAAGGCAAAACTCTGAGAATATAAGACACAGCCAATTCAGAACAACAGCCTCCCACACACACTATGGGTAGGAGAATGGGAAAGGGCAGAAAGTTTTTCCTGGGAAAAAAGCCAGAGTGAAAGTTTTGGAAGATATAAACACATCACACAGAGTGGAGAGTCATGGAAACCTTACCAGCAAATGTGCTTTGCTGTAAACTTTTCTTGCCCTTGACAATAGAGAGTTGTGTTAAAGCAAATCTTTGATTAAAACCCAGAAGAATGTATTGTTTAAAATTCTGAAAAATAAAAACAAATCCCCCCTTATTGCCTTTTTATTATAACCAATGAATCACCCTTTGTCACCAAAGATATTTATGAAGTAGCTCAATAATAGGGGTATAAACCATTTTCAACACTTCACATGCCTCTTCTGCCAGGAGCCTAAACTGAGTTTCTATTTAACACTTGGTGCTATGTATAACACTGGTGTTCGCAGATGTGCATTCTTCTAGAAAGAGGGTTCTTAGATGTCAAAATTATCAAAGGTATCCAAATCCTTTCCAAAGGGTCATAGCTGTAAAAGGATTATAATTTACATTAACAGGTCAATTCTTCTAGGCATCTAGATCAGTTACGCTAAAATTCCTAAGAAATAGAACCCTAAGCAACCTTTCAGAGTTAATCCCCCTCTCAGTAAGTCCTTTAATCTAGGTTTCTTACAGAAATATGAGGCAACACCCTTCACTGCAGTTCTTGGGGGATTTAGGACAGCTCAACACCTTCATGGAAAAGCTACCCCACATCCTCCTTTGAGCCCATGGGTTTCAAAGCCCTTGATCCAACTTCATTTTTTTTTTCATAATTTCTTGACCTCTCCTAACCTCTACATATTTTTTCACACTATTCACAAAGTGACATATAGATATACACTGTTTTCTAGTCCGTACAAGGCCCAATTAAAGACATAATGTTGCCAACATACTCATTCTCTGATTCTGATGACCCTAGGTCCTCTATCTGCCATCCTCATGTCAAAGAAGCTATTTCCATATTAGACTATGTTTAATCTTAGAATTCCTTAAAGGACAGTTCCATAGTGAGCCTAGATGAGGACTGTGCTATAAAAGACATAAAACCTTCCCAACTGTTTTGGTAAATAGGCTAATTTTTCATATGCATGATAGTATGCCTCTATGATTTCCTGCTGGTTGCTATCTTAAACTTTGAGCCACTGAACATTATCAAAGAAAATGGGATGGCATTCTAATTTTCTAAAATCACTATCATTTCAAATTGTTAAATGTGCTCGATTCGGCAAAAACCGGAACCCTAGTAACTATGCCAAGGATTCTGTTTTGCAGTCACCCAACAGTAGTTTCTGGTATGCTATAAAATTACATCTCTTTTCTTGCTAACCAACTTTTACTCTGAAGCAAGAATCAGACTGGAGTGTAGGAAGACAAAAACAATGTCTTTTTCATTTTTTAAAATACATGAAAGAAATGAGAGAATGTTTGAGGCTTTAATATTTCTAAGAAAAAATCTGACACAAATGTAGTTCCTACTGCATGATTTTGGTTTGCTTTCCTTACATACAACAGTTTCAAAATGAGATATAAAAGAATGTATATTCTCAACTTAATTGAGTACTATAACTTAATGAGGTGCACACAGGTGAAAACTTTATAGCAGTTTGGACATATAACCCAGAAGCATCTTATGGGAATAGGTAATGAGACCATCCAGTCATCTGGGGCAGCCACTGACGCTTGCTCATAAATGGTCAACTCTCCTGTTCTAAGAACAGAATCATACTTTTCCACCAGCTGAATGTAGGCGTGAGCAGCAGCTATTTGGCTGACAAAATGTGGGAAACAACACGGGCCTCTCTCACAGAACCTTTAACATCCAGTGCATGGATTTCTACTTCTCTTTTCCCTGCTTCTGTAATCATGGAAACATAATTTTAGACAGTGGTTATCAGCCAAAGACCCTGAACGATAAAATGAGCAGTCTTCTTACTGACTCACATGGACTCACACCAGGATGGAGAAATACAGTGTTACTTTAAGCAAGTTTTCAGATTGTTACTGCAGTTCACCTGGTCTTTCCTGACCCAAACCACCACCAACTTTAAGCACAAATATGTAAAGCACTATGCTATGTTACATGCATGGAAAATTCTGAGACAAAAACAGATCAAGGCATTGCCCTCAAGAAATATATATATATATAAATATAATGTATAAATATAAAAATATGAGTATGTATATAAATTAATATATAAATACCTATATTTATTCATATTTACTTATATTAATACAAATATACTTATATTTATATATTTATATCTATAAGTTGGAGGGACAAAATCTGACCATGCATTACACTGAAATGAGAAATAACATTTCAGGTTCCATGCATTAGAAGCCTTCTAATGCACTTTGTGGTAATACTGGTTTCCAAAGCAGACGGGGACTGAAGTCTACTTTCTCTTGAGAGGCAACAGCATGTGTGAAGGTAGTGACAAAACATGTAGACAGTCCAAGAGATAACTGAGTGAGATCACAGCAGGGGTTATAAGAATATTCACAGGAAATGAGGTTGGAAACACAAAGGGTAACAGAGCATGACAGATCTTCAGTGCTACACCACAAAAATATTAACAGCAACAATAATAAAACCACCACTAATGTCCCAGAACATTCTAAAAACCTTATGCGTACTGTTCAATTGATTCTCAAAAGCACCCACTGAAGTGGGTGAAATAGGAATTATAATTCCTTTTTTTATAGACGGCAGTAGGAAGGTGCAGAAGGACCACATTATTTGAGGCTCTAAGTCTACTTAGTCCTTCTCACTCCAGAGCCTGTGATATTAGCCTTTATACTATGCTTTCACCCACAGAACTCCAGGATATCCACACAGCTTTCTGCATTAGGCAATGAGTCCATTTTAGGAAAGAGTTCCACAATCAGCATTATGCTTCAAAAAATACCTGTGCTAAGAACAAAGTGGATCGAGGAAAAAGACAGATATACCCTTTCAAAAGCACTGAAACCCATCAAGGGTAAGACAATGTGTCCCCATATTAAGATAGTAATTAATAAAAATGAATCAATAATTGTGAAATTTGTGATATGATCACAGTGGAATGCATTCTGCCTATCGGCTGAGTGACAGTTTAAACACAGCTGCAAATTTTTTGTTACTTCCCCCATAATTCCCCTGTCCTTGATCTAGGCTTTCCTTCAGAGGTTGTGGCAGAGGTGATACCCAGGGCCTGGGGTCTCCAGGTCATAAGCAGACTGTAGCAGCTCCTTGCTCTCCTCACTCTCCTGGGCAACACTCCAAGAAGCCCTGAGTTACCTTTCAAGAGGTACAACAAATACCTTGCTCCAAGACTTTGTCAAAAGGTTCCAACACTAGAGGATGAGGACCCCAGCTGGACCCAGCCTTGCAGTCATCACCAAGGTGGCAGGTATGAGAACTAAGCCATTTTGGACACTCTAACTAGCCACCAGATGAGTATTGCCAAGTGATCCCCACTGATGCCACATGGTTAGAAAACTACCTCAGCCAAACTACCAAATTCCTCATGTTCAAATCCAGCAGATACAATAGATTCATCAAGCCAATAAGTTTTGAGAGAGTTTGCAATGCTGCAACAGTTAACTAGAACACTTTATTAAAGGAACTCTGAAGATCAATTGTATCAAAAATCACTCAGGATACTTAACCCCTAATTTTACTCTAAAAAGAACTATCTCTGTCATTATGCATGTGCTCATTATTGTGTGGCAATGATTCTGATTCCCTCCTAAATGTAAGAGGATGTTGAATGAAAAAAAGAAGAATCAGAACCTGTACATAGAGGCCCCAGATAAGCATTTTTAGCAAATCCCACCACCCAAGTGTTTCTTATCATGAAAGTCTGAGAAGTATAAAGTCATTTCAAAGGTCAAAAACATCTACACAATAAAAAATGGAACCAAAAGAGCTGGTTCACCACAAAACAAGTGCTATATAGAAAACTTACATTATCATTTGTGTCCTCCTCTTTCCACTGCCATTCACTCTAGCTGCTATTGAAGCCACCTGCACAGCTTTTGAAACTTGGCAAAGTGCTGAGCCCTACTCCAAACCAGGCAATGGGAGGCATACCCTGGCAATTCTATATGTGAGCAGGCTTGAGAGCCATTGGTCTGCCAGTTACCACTACTAATATTGTACTGCTTTAAGAGCAAAGAAGGTACAGAAAAGCCATGCTAGAAAAGAGTCACTCAGAAGAGGAAAAGATGTTTTTGCTTCATTCCTCAAAATTGCAGAGATGATCTCCAGGTACCACTTGAGCAAAACAGATCTGAAAAAATAGAATTTCTTTTCAAAAAAATCTAACATTACTTGCATACATGTACCATTTTTGGTCTACTTTTTAAAAAATTATGAAATAAAATTTTGAAATCTCAGCACTTTAAGATAAAGCATATAGCTTTCAGAAGCAGATTTACATTTATCCTTTTAAAAATACATTAGAAATGGGCTAGAGCAGTGGCTCTGCGGTTACTGAACTTGCCCAGCACGCACAAGTACACAGGTTCAAACACCAGAACCCACGTACACAACTAAGTATCAGAGCAACAAAAGCAATGTGAAAAACTCAATAAAAATTGATTCTCTCTTTCTCTCTCACTGTCCTCTCTTTAAAAAAATACATTAGAAATACTGGATATTAAACAGCTTTTAAAGGGAAAGGTGATCATTACAAAGTTTAACTTAGCAAGACTATCTCAAAATGAAGAAAAAGGGATGAGGATGTGACTCAGTAAAAAAGCACCTCTGGGTTCAATTTCCAGTACCAGAAAAAGTTGTAGGATATTAAGCCTATAACTTTAAATTTACTAGAAAAAGAAGTCGGGTCAATACTACACCTTATAGGAGTCAGCAGCTTCTTCCTTAACAAAACTCATATGGCGCATTTAATCAAAATTAAATGAATGGGATGCAATTAAACTAAAAAGCTTCAGCACAGTTAAAGATCTAGTCAAGAGCATCAAGGGAGAACCTACAGATTGGGAGAAAATTTTTGCCTGCTACACCTCGGACAGAGGGCTAATATCCAGAATATACAGGGAACTAAAGAAACTAAAGTCCAAACTCGCAAATAATCCAATCCATAAATGGGCTAAAGATCTCAAAAGGAACTTCTCTCCAGTGGAAGTGCAGAAAGCCCATAAATATATGAGAAAATGCTCTACATCATTAGCTATAAGGGAAATGCAAATCAAAACTTCAATGAGATACCACCACACTCCTGTTAGAGTGGCAAAAATGAAGAATACAAACAACAACACATGCTGGAGGGGCTCTGGGAAAAGAGGAACACTATTACACTGCTGGTGGGACTGCAAACTGGTTCAGCCACTCTGGAAAGCAGTGTGGAGAATTCTCAAAAAATTAAGGATGGAACCAC
>PVKS010013635.1:22515-50390 GCA_004027875.1 Aplodontia rufa
GACCCAGCTATCCCACTCCTGGGAATTTTCCCAAAAGACTTAGAATCCGCGTATTATAGTGATGTGGCTTTATCAATGTTTATAGCAACTCAATTTACTATAGCTAGATTATGGAACCAACCCAGATGCCCCTCACTTGACGAGTGGATACAAAAGCTTTGCTACATATATACTATGGAATACTACTCGGCCATTAAAGAGGACGATATTACGGCTTTTGAAATCAATGGATGGAGATGGACAGAATTATGCTTAGTGAAGTCTCCCAAGCTCAGAGACTCAAGGGCCGAATGGTTTCTCTAATCTGTTGATGCTAGAATTTATGTTGAAGCAGTAGGGCAGACGGCTAACCTAACAAAACCTCAAACTGAATGACTTTTAGAGTAATAGGGGGATAGCTCTCTAGGAAACTTGGAGGTGTAGGGAGGCGGATGGAGAGGGGGAGGGTATATGAAGAACTCATAGGAGTCTGGAGAATGGGAAGATGGGGGAACCATCCCAGAAGCTGATGTCATTCCTCCAGGAGCTACCCATTTAACACATGAGTTCTTCTGGGGGAAACTGCAACAGGTGAAACCCAAGGTGGATTATCTATGCTTTGGCATGACCCCTGGATAACAAAGTTTATATATGTTGATTGCTACTGTTTTGATAATGTTTCCCCCTCAACTGTATCTCTATATACTTCTAATAAAAAAAAAGATTTAACTTAATTTAAAAAATTCCAGAACAGAATCTAAAGAATACATTTTTAAAAAAAGAGAGAGCGCACGCACACACGCACATCCAAGAGAGAGAAAATCAATTTTACTTATTTTTTCTTCTGGCCTTTGTTTCTCCAATACTTAGTTGTGTATGTGGTGCTAAGGTTTTAACCTAGGTCCCTGCACATGTCAGGCAAGCACTCCAACCACAGCCACTGATCCAGCCCATAATCTAAAATTATTGATGAAATAAAGCACTGCCATTGTCTGATTCTCAGCAAGAAGGCAAAGGAGAACAGGTGATTTTACTTCCTACAAGACAAATATTCTCTCTGAACACTGTTAACATTCAGAAATTAGAAAATGAAGTCATTAGTGATAAACGTCATCGTCTCAGCAGCTGTCTTCCCATCATCTGCTGTCAAGTCTGAATAGAAATGACCAAATACCCTTCAAGAATACCTACTTCTTCTCCAGCAAACAGCACCTACTGTGTAACAGGTAGTGGTGGATCCCAGGAAAGGAAACCCCCCAGGGGATTACCCAAGAGCATGCTGAATGAACCAGGTGATATCTACCCTAGAAAGATGTGCAGCTGCTTCCTAAAATGGAAATGTAGCTTGAAAGTAAACAGATTTTTCACACACACAGGAAACACTCCTCGTCCTTTGAAGTATTCTTCCAAGGGTCCCATTGGGTTTGCCTAGACAGGTCATGTTCCCTTTGCTTCCCCATTGCCAAAAGCTTTTGTGGCTGCTGTCAATCACGTAGAGTCTGTCAAGTGGAGACTTCCATCAGCATGCAGGTAAGAGGCATGAAGGTTCTGCCTTTTCATAATGGGTAATTATGAAGAAAATGAAAAGATTCCTCTGTCCCAATCTAAAGAAAAATATTGAAGTTGGTCAACTACATATTCAATGTTTTCCTATTCTGTCCCTGATAGTCCTCAGATATCCAAATATTCCCACTGACTCTGTGGATTATTTTACTTCTCAGCACTTAACTTACCCCAACTGAGAAATTCTCTCATCTGAACAAGAAATACAGGAATGCTTTTCATGAATATTCCTGAAATAACACTGATGAATTAATCACTTCCTACAAATTACTTCAACCATATCTAAAATATAGTATGCCTAATACAAGGCATGCTATTAGAAAGTCAGATTCAGAAAATTAAGAATATTCTCAAAGAGGTTGACCGACTGCAAATCTAATAAAATAGGACTCAGAAAGGCATAAAAGAAAATTAAATTAGATGCCTTAGGTTATATAATAAAGATTCAGAATTTTTAACTTTTCTGACTTAAAGACTATTCTTTCTAAACTTTCTTGATAATATGCAGAACAGGAAGGCTCTTTTAATGACCACTTCAGAAGATAAATAGTGGAAAGCACAGTTATATAATTCAGGGAAGTACATTTGCTGTCTTTATAGTATCAGAGGAAGCTCTTACCTGACATCAGTAACACCTGTACTGGGAATTATTTTTCCAAAATTAAAGTGAGAATTATTTCAATTATCCTGCTTCTACAGCTTGATTCAAAATAATTATTGAGTATCTGCTAAGGAAGCAACTGTGTTTGTCAATATGACAACACAAAGTACTATTTAAATAGCTCCTTATCTATTCCCAACATAGCCAGAGAAATAGAACGTATCTTTAAAAACCCGAATGACCAGATGAGTGGTTGTGAGACATGTGAACATCAACAGCTGACATATGCAATGTGCCACCTATGACCACAGTAAGAGGCGGAAGGACAGTCTGTTATTTACTTTTGCATCTCACTCACTCACAGGCAATCAGCAGAGAGCCATTCACACAGGAAGCCTCTAAAACACGTGGATTTGATGTGGTCTTTTTTAAACAGCAACTCTCACTAATGAGAGCTGACAATGCAGTCTGTGACAATGGAACAGAGAAACAGACCACCATGCACATTACAACCCAACCCTCTGACCTAAACCGACAAGTGGCTTTAACCACAGATCAGGAGCCCTGTGTGCAGAATGCCTCCCCTACAACTCAACGCTAGCCAGATTTTCATTGTCTGTTTCTTTACGCTATTAAAGTACTTAGGCAGGTTGTGGAAAGATATCAAAATTAGAAGACAGAAAATTGAGAGACAGGCACATGGGAACATTCAGTTAGAAGGAAACCTACCTGGGAGTAAAAAAATTTCACCTAGAAAGCAACAAGGAAATGCCTGATATTTGGATTGTTTAGCAGATTTATGGTGTTTTCACAAGCAGCGTCTCCCTCATTCTGAGCAAGAAGGAGGCTCATGTGTGTCCCATTGTGTGAAGTAGAATATGCAGGCTCATGCAACGAATGGCAAGAGGCAGAACTGATGCACAAATCCAGATTTCAGCTCATTCTCCAATATGGTGCTACCTACCTTAGGCCAGAAATAGCTGCCTTCAAGGAGGAATCAAAATCAATGTCCAGGTCTAAAACTGCCATGATTATAAAAGAAAGGATTAGCAACTTACTGCTCACCTCCTGCAGGAGAACCAGAAACACAACTACCTTACATAAACTTCACCATGATTAAACAAAGAGGAATTTTTCATATATTTCTAAAATTCGTTAAGAAGATAAACATCAGTAGTTTGAATAATTTAGATGAAGTCTTGCCTTAAAACCACACAATTATTACCAGAACTTGCTTGTAATTTTGCAGTAACCACTGGCATAGTTAAACTTCCAACTAGATTTGAAAAATAGCATTCCTAGAGTGATCAACAATCACTTTCACAAGTTTTCCTGGGCCTAAACTGAGCAGTTCAGGAACTGCTTCAGTTCTCTATCATGATTTTTTTTTTCTTGCAATCAGAGATGTATAATGAAAGCACTGGTCCCTCGTTCACAAAGAAATTCATTGTGGGGAGTCTACTTTTTTAAAAAAATATATCATTTACATATAAGAATTCAAAATTCCTATCACATATCATAATCATTCTTCAATTAATCAAATTTGATGAGGAATTCTAATAAGGTTTCACAATTAAGCTTTTTATATATTAAAAAACAATATAGCAATCACCATCTAATGTGTAAGACCTAACCACTGCAAAGATGATGTTCTAAATTTGAACTTGAAAAGAAAACCCATCAGTGTGCCTGCTTGATTTCTTTAATCTATTCATGTAGGTTAATTACCTGACACTCATTAAGATGACTCTGGGCTTCTTTAAATTTCTGACCATATTAACCTCTCCAACTAATCCTTATTAGAAAAATATTAAAGAGTGTTCATTGCTATTACAAATTGAATCTGAAATGATGAAACAATTATCAAATAAATGGAGTAGAAAACGAGGTTATATGCATGAGAAGATTCAATGCATCAAATATTTTACTCCCATTATTATAAAATATAGGTCTAAGGTCTATATCCAGGAAATGTGCTTAAAGATCAGTCCTGAAATCTCTCCACTCCACTCTTCCAATGGGCTGACAAACAAAACTTCAAGTTCATCACAAACAGAATTATTTAAAAAAAAAAAAAAAAAAGTCTGCTTTTAATCTAAATAATTGAACAGATTCAGCCATCTAGCTCAGTAAGCCTACATAAAACAAACCTAATACTTTTTTTAGAGATATTGTGGGAAGGGGAAGGGCGGGATAAGGGAGGGTAATTGGGGGGGGGGGGCACTCCTGGGGGTAATCGCAATATCCAGAATATATACACATTTTATATTATTTTGTTAAAAACTTGTATGGTTGTTCAAAAATAAAGAAATTGAAAAAAAAAGATTTGAAGTGTCAGTCACATTAACTCATTTTGTAAATAAAATAGGAAAAAATGGTCAACATTTTTTTCAATGGTCCAAAGGAAAGTAAAGTATTGGTCAACATCATAAACACATTAAATAGAATGGAGATAACAACTGAACCCTCATCTCTTCAGTTCTAAGGGAAAAAAAGGAAATTCAAAGACATTTCTTCTCTAAACAAACTCCATTTACATATATTCCTATGGCTGTCAACAACTGAAGTGTATCATCTGCAGTTTTTTGTCTGTTTTAGTAGTGATGTTGGGGCCTGAGCATCTCTATCATGGAGCTATATACCCAGCCTCATTCTTTCTTTTTAAATGTTATAAACAAAATGTTAGTAATGGCATATTATAAATGTTCACATTTTTTATACCACAGGCTAGCTGGCAAAGTGCACAAGAGGTAGAAAAATTTAGATTCACACAATAGAGTAAAGCAAATAGCAGATTAAGTAAAAGATAAGAGAAAAGCAGTGTGTGGGGGCTGGGAACGTGGGCAACAAAAGACAAGGGGTTAAAATCGCTAAAACAGAAAGGTTCTCAGACAAAGATAAAAATGGCATTCATTTTTCCTTTCCAACGGTAAACAGCAACAACCACAGAGGAAATACAATTGTTAAATCCATCTATACAGCAGAGGTCAACTTCATTGGTAATGTTCTCTAAATGGGGAAAATGTCTTATCCTTCAGATTAACAGAAAAAAAGGAAAAAAAAGGATAGCATTCTTTTTTTTTTTTTCTGAGATTTAGGTCTTTTTTAATTTTTATTTTTGAACAACCATACAAATTTTTAACAAAATAATATAAAATGTGTATAGTTTCTGGATACTAGATTTACCTCCAGGAGTATGCCCCCAATTTCCCACCCGTATTCCTCCCTTCCCTTACCCACAATATCTCTAAGAAACTATTAGGCTGTATAACATTACATCTTATCTGGATATAACAGATGATAATAGACCAACTTTCTGAATGGCCAGGATCTAGATGAGTGGAGACATTCGACCCTTGGATCGCTGGGTTAAGCTTATTTTACTAAGCATAATTTCTTCCACAGCCAAAGGATAGCATTCTTAAACCTGGCTATTGGTATCCTTAATTGTTATAATCTTTGTAAAAATCTTCTTAAGAAATATAAAGTATTAAAAATATACACATCCACTGACCAAGTTGTTCCAGTTCAAGAAACTGAACAAAATGATGGGTACTCCAAAACCTGGGGGAGAGGTGTTCCTTATAATACCATTGTAATAAACCTAAATATCAAAAAATGGAGCACTACTTAATTTCATGGTATATGCATGCTGTGTAACACTGCACATAAGTACATGTATGCGCACATACAGTCACACATTGCTTGACAACAAATGAGTCCATTTGTGACCTCCTTGCTGGTGGAACATCACAGTGTGCAAATACAAATCTTGATGGTGTGGCCACTACACCTCCAGGCTTTGTGGTATAGCTCGTTACTCCTCAGCCACAAACCTATAACTGCACAGTACTGTAGACAACCGTAACACATCAGCAAGTGTATCTGTGTATCTACACATACAAAAGGTTAAGTAAAAACAGTAGGAAATAGGAATTTTTTCAGATCTGTTATAATCTTAGAGAACTACCAAACGCATGATCTATTATTAATCAAAATGTCCTTATGCAGCACACAACTATATTTAACTTTTCTATAAATTCTATGTTCCAGAACTGTCCTAAACACTTTAGAAATATTCCATTTAACTCTCATAACAGCCCTATTGTATGGATACTATCATTATCTCCACATAACAGGTAAGAAAATCCTGGCTGCAGGTCAAATATCTTAATCAAAGAAAAACAGCTGAGATTTGAAAACAGATGGTCTTCATCAAGCCATCTCTGAGACTGTTTATCTGTGACAGGATTATGGCCAGGACAATATATTTTGCCTATTACATTTCCTAATTTTTCAACTTGAATATGAACTATTATAAGAAAAAAGGATTTTCCTTTTGTGTTTATTTTTTGTGAACAAATAGATGACTCAGGGAGAAGGCAAGACAGGAAATATATGGTTCAAGTCATCAAGGTGGAGATGATAGTTGCTGCTTCAAGATGGGAACCAAAGGAATGAAAGTAAAACAAAAGCAGAAGGTGAAGATCTGAGCTTAAGTTTTAATTTGGTGGTCTTAACTGCTAAATGTCAAATACTATGTAAAATTGTTCCTTTGAAGTTTTTTTTTTTCCAAAGGATCTTATACATAATAGTAACTCAATGGGACATTAGGAGATACACTATGATAGGAAAGTACCACAATCATTTAAACACTGGATTAGAGGAAAGAAAAGTGTTTTGTTTTGTTTTTTCTCAAGGACATATTCAAACCTTTATTGACTCTCCTGGAAAATAACAATTTCTGAACTTACCTTTTCAAGGATCTCCACATAATACCAAGGGTCTATAAGGCATACTCTGCAAAAGCTCATTTGGAGTACTCCACTCATCTACAAACTTGCTCATTCCAACGATCACAGAGCACCTGTAACATAGGTGGCTCTACTCTGGGCAGCAGCACACTTCAGTGACAGAGAAGACTTGAGTTCTAGACTTGGTAACCACTGACTGGTCCATCTAAAAGCGTTTTCTCAACAGTAAAACAGGGTCAATATAACCTGCTCCCCAGCCTCTCTGGGATGTTTAAGAGCTGAAATGAGTTTGCAAAGCACATTCACACATTAGCTACATAATCCTATGCAAACAACTGCGCTGCCTTCCCTTGATATTCTCGGGCTATTACCACCACTTGTACTGTTTCCCATAGTTCTCACCACCTTGCCTAGAGATAAGTTTTAAAAAACAAAACCACTTTCAGGGCACTCTCAATGTAAATACAAAACATCCAAACATGAAGACTTTTTAAGGGGCTATATGCACTAGTGAGGACTTATTCATTAGAACCGTTTATCCTATAAGCATCAGTGGTTCAGATCTCTACCAGGCAGACTTGCCCCAGTTGCTACTACATGAGAAAAAGTACTCCACTCTTAGAAATGAATTGCAGGAGCATTATGCAGTACAATGGCATGTGATGTACCAATCAAAAATCAAGAGTACCACAAAGACTGAGTCAAAGAATTAGGCAAGTTAATTTCCTATACCCAGTTCTGTGGCCAGATTAAGTCCTGAGAAATCTGAAGCTGCTGCCTTTATACACATGTATATGCCAAATATTAATGTTTCCTGCTATTATTTTTCTTGTAAAGCTTAACATAATTGATAGAGTATTTAGATAGTTTTCTACCTCTGTACCTAATTAGGGTTTAGGTTTTGTTGTCTGTTTATAATACAGGATATACTTTTCGGCCAGGCAAATAAGCCTCCAAAGATAGCAAAGGAAGGACCCTTTATGAGCAGGATTCTTCCTTGAACCCTGAAGTCGAGTAACCATTTTATTGTCTTTTTGCTAAACAACTCAAAGAACAGCGATGGTTCATGCATTCTTCATTTCCAGAGCAGTCAAATAAAAAATATATAAGAAGTCATTTGGAAAATACTGTTCAACATGGCTCCTTTATCACATAGAAAGCCCTGTTCCAAGATTCGCGGCATCCCCCAAAACAAACAGGAAACAGAAACAAGGGGGGGGAAAACTAAAAGAAAAGCGGATGAAGCCAGATTGACCAGTGGAGAATGATTTGAGGGGCTGTGAGATGGATGCTCCTGGGGGGATGGGAGTGGGTCATAATGTATTCTGACTACGCTTGACGTAAGTTTGAAACTTTTCAAATAAAATGGAATATTTTTTCCAAAGAAAAAAGGAGGCAATCATGGCTCTTAGACAATAATAACCTAGGACATTATATTCATTTAACTCATGATTTCATAATTCTAAATATAAGTATTTATTAAATTTATTCCCTAGCAAAAAAAAAAAATCATCACAAGACTCATTACAGTGTTGCATTGTTTTTACTTAATTGTCTTTATACCCAGTAGTCAGCAAGCTGCATGACGGAAGAGCACATGTCTTGCTCACAGCATCGAGCCTAGCACCTGCAACTCATCAGTTGATCAAAAACAGAAAGAAGGGAAAAAAAAGTTTGCCGAATGAATGAATAAAATCCCATTTCTTTGTGTGACTGGAGAACTCAAGTTGAGACCAAGAGCACAGCATTCTTTCATTTCCTTTAAAAATAAAATTCTGAGTCTCCGCTTTGACCTGGGCTCTAATTACCACAAAACATAAGACAAAGAAAGAACAAATGAAACACTTTATCCCTGCAGCTCTACACACTCAACTCTCTGAATCTTCATTTCCTCAGAAGGAAATCGTGAAAATAGCCTCACACAATGACTTTTTTTTTTAATTGGCTAAAATAGAGAAAATTTCCACCTCTTAACCCATTATGTTCCAGCATCCTATATATATGAAATCTATAGAAACTTAAATTGAGCAACAAATATACCACTTATGATAGCTTTAGTGCTCAAATTAAGTTCTTACATGGGTATCCTAAATATAGGATGCCAGAATATAATGGGAGATATAGACACAGATACAAATAATATCAGGCCATAATGCTTTTACATTCTTCTGTAAACTGCTTCTTTCTTCCCAATTTATTCCTTCAGTGTCTTCCCCATAACCCATCACTAATATTCAACAAGCACACCCAGTACAGTCACCAGCATTGAGGCAAGAAACAGCAAAATAAGGAATAGGAAGGGGAAGAGTATGACCATCAATCTGCCTTGAATACTCTTTTCTGCAGTGCCAAACTCCATTTCTGTTTCTCCTCTCTTCAATGCTTGGCCTCATCACGAGATCCACCATCAGTGGTTTAAGATAGAGAAACACTCCCACTGCCCCAGTGCAGCCAGTGCAGGAGGAACAAAGGATGGAGTGAGGAACAGACTAGACTCTGCTCTCCTTTTGAGACTGAAGTTAAGGTGAGACTTCTTGGCATCTCAAGCAGGCATTCTGAGTAAAATTTTTCTACAGAAATAAAGAACTCTCCAGGCTGTAATTCAGGCACACTAAGGCTCAAATAATATTTCCCCAACTGATGTAGCACCTGGGTATCCTATGAAACAAAGGACAAACTCACAAATAACTCGGAGAAGTTCTTGGAAGAAGCCCTTTCTTCAATATAGACTCAGGACCCTAGGGGACAGACACTTCTAGAGAATCACTGGAGGCAACATTTGGATTTCTGCATTTAGTTAGCTATAGTGAAAGAAAAGGAAAAAAGAAACCTGATCAAACCACTTAAATATCATCATAGCTGAAGTCTTTATTTTCTTTAGTTCTGTGCTATTTACATTGCAGGATTTCCAGTGCTTTCTGCTTTCTTTAAACTTTATTTTCTGACTTTTTCTCCAATAAGCATGCATTACTTTCATAGCTAAAGAAAAAAAGGACACCAATAGAGTTATCTTATTACTTGCACTTTGGAAGCATCTTCACACTGAGTGTGGCAGTACTGAAGGGAATTTAGGGTCAATGATGGTGGCAGATCATCACTGGGCTCCTGTGTCTGGAGGGGGGAGTTCAAGAACTGGGGACAATCTAACTTTACCACTGTTTGATCTTAGCTAAAATAACTGACTCCATGCTTGCTAATCTGTAAGATGGAGATAAGAGTAACCACTTTAGCATATGAGTAAGGTCATAATACAATCCTGGACAGTGAGTGCTTCACCTGTTGTCACCATTCACTTTTGTTAAATTTCTTTTGCATCCTATTTAAGGTGATTACTATTGGCATTCTTTGTTAATACTAGAAAACTCTGGACAGTTCACTATTTCTTCTCATGCTACAGAGAAGCTATCACAAATGGATATATATGTGTACATATATTTGCTGAAATATACAAGATGACATGTCAGTGAGAATGATTTAGGGAGTCAGGTGTGTATCCAGGTTTTCTTGGCGCTGGCACCTGACCTCATTACAAATAGCAATGAAGATCACCGCATAAAAGTCTTCTATCCACCATATCCTTACCATAATTCCTTAATCTTGGACTCTTCTTCATGTATGTAGTTTTGGGCATTGCCTCAGGCAGCGAATATTGATGTGACCAGTGTGTGGCATCTTGGAGTGCCATAAATATTAAGAATATTGCTATGTGTGACAAAGTTGCAGATTTAATGGAACAGCCAGGACACAATGGTGGAACTCCTTAAATGAAAATTTTCAGTAAGGCTGTTTCCATACAAAAATACTTAGATGCCAACACTGAAGTTTTAGGGTATGTTGTTTACTGTTAGTGGAAATAATAGAAGGAAGATAGCAGTAGAGCTACAGAGGTGTGAAAGCAACAGCAAACTTGAGAAAAAGATAAGTTCTGTAGCTATAAGAACTGGGGGCAAGCTCAACTCTGAGTCAGTAGAAATGAGATCTTACCTAAGTGCCTTCTGATTCCTACGTTTTCCAGTAAAAGAGGTTACTTCCTACTGTACCCAGTATTTACACACAAAAATTATGTGAAGCAAATAGAAATATCACAAATGATTAAGTACTCCAGCTATAATCAATATCAAGACAAGCTTTATTTAAATTTCAGGGCATTAATTTATCTTGAGAAAATTGGAAGCCTACACACTATTAAGAACTCTGTCTTCTTAAAAGAGGGAAAATTGGTAGGGGATTATACATAATGGACTCAGACAAAAGGTATTTATTGAGTGCCGACAATATGCTGTGCATAGTGTGGTGCTGCAGAGAGTTCAAGACACTAGCACATCTACCATCACCCACTTCCCCACCTAGAATCAACTGCTACTCATAAGCATTTATCCCAGGCTTGGGATTCTCCACATAGGGAGGGTGATCAGATCATAGCAATTCAGAGTGCTTTACTAGATTTTGTATAAGACCTGATATAGCAAGCAGTCCATGACTCTATACTTCTTTTTTAGTAACCATAAACTGAAGTGAGACATCAAGGTCTTTCAGTCTTTTAAAACCCAATAGAAGGCATATCATAAATATAAATATTCCAGAGATAATTTTTAATAATCCATTTATCAGAAGTACAAACTCATTTCCCTTACAAACAAAAGATGTTAATCCACACAATAGATTATTCAGTCATAAAAGGGAATGAATGAATGAAGCACTGATATACACTGAAACACAGATGAACCTTGAAAATACATCAAATGAAAGAAGCCAATCACAAAAGAAAAAATGTTGATTATATAATTATATTCACATAAAATATGCAGAATAGGCAAAGCTATGCAGACTGAATGGAGACTAGTGTGGCTAGGGGAATTAGAGGAGTAGGATTTCTTTGGGATGTAAGGAAAACATTTTAAAATGCACTATGGCAGCTAGATGTGGTGGCATATGCTTGTAATCCTCTGGGGTGGCTGAGGCAGGAGGATCACAAGTTCAAAGCCAGCCTTAGCTACTCGGTGAAGCCATAAGTAATTTGGCAAGACAATGTCTCAAAAAAATTTTTTTAAAAAATAAAAAAGGACTGGAGATGTGACTAAGTGGTTAAGCATCCCTGGATTCAATCCCTGGTACCAAAAAAAAAAAAAAAAGACAGTGACAATGGATATACAGTTCTGAAAATACAAGTCATTGAATTGTACGTTTTAAATTAAATTTTGTGGTATACAAATTTTATCTCAATAAAGCTTCTGTAAAAATAAAATGGGTGTAAAAAATCATGAAAAAGGTTTACAAAATTTAAAAATACAAAACATATTCCATAAATTTAAATTTTAAAAGGCAAGAATAGCTTATTTAAGTTTCTTTTCATCTTTGGGTGTTTAGAAAACACAATTGTTATTAAGATAGAATCTCACAGTAGGTCTTCCTGTGTGGTTTCCTATGAACAACAACAACAAAACATACCTTTTGTTCCAAAAATAATCTTTAATGTTCATTAACATGTAAAATTTGATCATATTTTAGGGTAGCATTGATATTTCAATACATGTGTTGCTGTGAAATTTTCAGATGAGTGTAATAAGTATATTTATCTCCTCAGATGCTTTTCATTTCCTTGTAGCAAAAACATTCAGCGTTTCTCTTTTAACTTTTTGAAATACATATAGTCATGAGAAGTCAGAATTAAATAACTGAATCTTCCACTAGGTCATAATACTGCACTTCATTCATTTCATGGATTTCAAGGGAAAAGCAGGACCACCCTCCAGCTCACTGCTGAGAATGGGAGTTAGTCCAGCATTTTGTAAAATAGCCGGGCTTCTGAAAAGGGATGTGGCTGACCTGATCAGACCCTTGGCCTCCAGCTTTCTCCCATGCCTCTACCACAGAGGTCACTGAACGGTCACCAATTTCCCCCTTGACCTCCAGGCAGCTCTGCATTTCAACCATATCTAAATGATAACTGTCCACCTTTACTTGGCTTTCAGATTTCAGATTGCTAGTATTAGGAAAGTGACATCCAACTTGTCCATTATAGGGACCTTATGAAATATGTGTAAAGACAACTGTAGCACAATAAAAGATAAAAAAATATTATGTGGTAATTCTGCATTATGTGTTCAATATACAACATATGTTGTTATATATGTACATATGAACTCATCATTTTAATAACCTCTTGCACACTAAGACATTATTGATGGGACATCTAAAAAGTATGCAAAAGTTTGAGAAAATCCATCCAAATCCTGTATGCTTCTAGAAGACACTACTACTCTGGTCCAGATATAGTTATAAAATTAAAATTCAGAAGAATTATTTTTATAACTCATCTGTCCTTTCCAAGCCTGACACTTGGATACACCATTTGCTTTTGAACCTTAGCCTCTGAGTCCCAAAGGACACTCTTTTACTATACCATTCAGTTGGCAGCTATTGTTCTAATTTCCCTACTGATGAGCCAAACAGTTAATCTGTTTTAACACACAATGCATAAAAGGTTTCATTTCAGTCCAGAAAAGAGAAAGAGACACTTATAATCACTGGGCATTCATATTTGAATGACAGCTAAACATAAAGGAGCATCAGGCACGCAGCCATCTGGAAAAAGCGGGTATTCTTTCATATTATCTGTTCTCAAACCTTTAAGACAAAAGGGTCAGAGGTTGGCCAAAGACTTCCATTTAGTAAGATGCTCATTTCAAATCCACGGCCATTAATAAACATTCTGTCAGCCCCACAATAAAAGACAATCAACTTCTCTCCCCTTCCATTTGGTGCAGTTTGAAAGATGGCTTCATAATAAACATATACGTGCACACTTAGAATTATTTTATTTACCATGATAAATTGTGTGTGTGCTTAACTTCTTTAGTTCTAGATGAAAAAGCAACAGTTTACTGAGTATTAACACACAGTAATTGCAACATTAATTTTAATGCAAAAGATAAAGCAGGCAGTCAAATTATTGAAAAGGCAAATTTCCCCCTTTTAAGTTATTGAACCACAACTAGAGGTATTGAATTATTACAAGATGCTGATGAAAACCATAATATAGAAAAAGTATCACTATCTTTGAAACATATATTTAACTGTATCATATATTTAACTTAAAAATATCTTTTAACTCTTGTCACTCAATACTCAGGATTTGAGGAAAAGATTGCTGATTCTATCCTTCCTAACAAATAAAAATAAAAATCAGCTATTTTTACTAATTCTCAATAGATGATGACCATGGACTGGGACAGTTTATTTAAAAGGCTGAGTCACAGTCCTTCTAAAGAAAGTTCTAGTAACTATATATTTTCCTAGAGACACCACTTCTTCTTTTGGCTGTGAGCAATGTCATCTCTCTTGGTGCTAAAACAGCCATAAGACAAAGAGGTCCTTCCCCACAAGTCCCATCCCCGTGCTTTCCCAGACCAGCCATAAAAGCCTGAATCTCCCCAGCCATATGCCCAGGAGAGTGCCTAATGAGGGATCGCCCACTGCATGGACCGTGAACCCAAGCATACATAAAGAAAAGAGCCTATTCGAACACCATTTTCCCCAACACATCCTCCCACATCCTTCACAACTGTATTAGAACCTGCTATTTCCCTAGCACCTTATCTATCCAGCTGTTATCAAACACTAAATTGCACATTCTGCTGTACAATGAGGTCCTCAGTAGCAGAGACTGTACCTCCATCTCCACATAAGCGTAGCACAATGCAAGAACTGGCATGTAGTGGGCCTTTATTAATGTTCGTTACATGGTTTTTTAAAAAAACCACATTTGAGGTCATAATGTGAAAAGCCTAAAGGATATGCTCAAGGTGTAGAGTTTAAAATGCTATGGACAGCAGGAAACAAAAGGGAGTCTCTGAACAGGAAACGACCAGATTAGAAATTCTGGGCAAAAAGCAAATGATCTGGGCGTCTTCAACCAGTATTGCTACAAACTACCAGAGATGGAGAAAAGCACCTTGACCTTAAATTTCATATCAGACACATTCCCTGTCTGGTACCAAACCACTTCCTTTAAAGTATCAATATCCTGCACTCATAAAAACCTTCAAGTTTTGAGGTTTTTGTTTTGTTTTGTTTGCACTGCCATGCTCCTAAGAGTAAGCAGATCCCATGCGTTGCCCTTTATGATAAATCTAATATAGTGAAGCTGAACAGCCCAAAGCAGTCTATTTTCACATTTCAGTTCTGAAATACAGAACCAAGTAATACTCTGAATTCTTTAAATGGCATCAACATATTTCTTGGCACCTACAATAAAACTCATAGTTACCTTAGATTCAAAACCTCTATCCTTGTCAAATTCCAATAATCCTTTTGATTCTTACCTTTTTGCTCCATCCACCCCAAGGTGGAGCCCTTTATGTTAATCAAACATGGCTTTCGTGCCTAGAATCTCAAGCAATAGTTAGCTACACTTGCACTCCTAGATTCCATCCTCTTCCCACTGCAGAACATCTAAACAACTCAGAAGAAGTAACACGAATGTCAATATGGCCTTTGCTTGATCACACAATAAAAAGCCTACACTGGCTACCCAGTAACTTCAAGTTCAAGATTAGCACAGTGACATTTGACAACTCTTGATCACTTGGTCCTACTTGATTCATCCTATTAAAAAAAAAAAAAAGAAAGAAAAAGAAAGAGGGACAGTGAGAGGGAGAGAGAGAAAGAGAGAATCAATTTTATTTAGTTTTTTGTATTTGTCTTTCATTGCTCTGACACTGTTGTGTACGGGGTATGAACCTACATCTCTGCACATGCAAGGTAAGCACTGACACCACTGAGCCACCACTCCAGCCCCGATTTATTCTATCTAAATGCTGCTACCTTCCTTTATGGATATAGTTCCATCAGATCAGTTTCCTTAGCATCATCTGCTCTAACAATGTAACCACATGTATGTCTCAGCTTCCTATCTGTCAAGGTTCAGTTCTGGCCCTTGTCTTCCTATGATCATTCACAGCCACTCCACTTCTAGCTCTTATTTTAGAACACACTTTATTACCTAATCACAAATCTCTTAATTCTGTCCTACTTAAACCACAAAAATAAGTGTTATCATCCCAACTACATGCAATTCCTTGGCAGGGTCCTCTCCTAAGTCTCCACTGGTCCCACTTGCATGAAGTCTACCTAATGCACACTAAATAAGTTTCTAGATAAATATTTTTATGGTATTACATAAAAAGTTGAATCACAGGGGCTGGAGTGTCGCTCAGCAGTTGGAGCACTTGCCTGGCATAAACAGGGACCTGGGTTCAGGCACCAGCCCCAAATACACTACCAAGTGTCAGAGAAACAAGAAAACAGATGAATAAATAAAAGTGATTCTTTTTCTCTCTCACTCTTAAAAAACTTTAATCACATTTGCTAAGAACCATTTAAATGTGTATCCTAAAGAGCTGGAGAAGGAGAGAAAACCAAAACCATGAGCCATCAGGAGACCACATTTTAGAAGGGAGTCAAAGGAATGGGGAATTTTCAGAGTAAACATGCCCCAGACCTTTCTATATGCTCTAGAAACAAACCTCAAAGATTTCTGCATCAACTGGAAACTGATATTGATAATTTCCAATTTTAATGCTGTGATTCAAAGGAAAAGGTTTTATAGGGACTCTTCTTTTGATGACAGAAGGAAGTAGTTTCTTCAAATTTCTATATTTCTCAAGGAAATATGATTCATTTTAAGTGAAACATTCTAAGTACTAAAATAAAACAAAAGCACTTTTCACTCACTGAAATATTCTAGGATAAAATTTCATTTAAAAATGAGGAACACCGGGACTGGGGTGGTGGCTCAGCAGTTTCGGCGCTCGCCTGGCAAGCACGAGGACCTGGGTTCAAACCCCAGCCCACATGTACACAACTAAGTGTTGGAGCAACTAAGGCCATGTGAAAAACTAAATAAAGTTGTTTCTCTCTTTCTCTGTCTCTCTCACTATCCCTTTCTCTTTATAAAAAAAAAAATGAGGAACATCAGGGATGGAGTGGTGGCTCAGTGGTTATGGCGCTTGGCCGGCATGCACAAGTACACAGGTTCAAACACCAGCACCCATGTACACAACTAAGTGTCTGAGCAACAAGGGTCATGTGAAGAACTCAATAAAAAATTGATTCTGTCAAAAAAAAAAATGATTCTATCCCTCTCTCTGTCCTTCTCTCTCTTTAAAACAAACAACAACAACAAAAAGGAACATCTTAACATTACACATAGGGCAAGGTTTTAGCAAATATAATGCTTTAGTGTCTTTAAAAACTGTAAAAGAAACCAAATGACCAAAGGAAATAACTGCATTTCAAATAATGGAAGCGAAAGTTTATGTTGGAAGAAAAGCAAAAATCTAGCACCAAATGATGGTGAGTCTTCTCCAAGATGAGCTCTTACACTTCAGCCCTTGAAACACACACACAGCTTCCTGTTTACTACAGTAGTTTAAGCATCC
Source organism: Aplodontia rufa (assembly GCA_004027875.1). Lineage (NCBI taxonomy): Eukaryota > Metazoa > Chordata > Mammalia > Rodentia > Aplodontiidae > Aplodontia > Aplodontia rufa. Next base: position 39,855 of record PVKS010013635.1, read on the forward strand.
TTGATATTAAAAAAAAGAAACATAGGGCTGGAGCCATGGCTCAGCGGTTACATGCTTGCCTGGCATGCACAAGGAGGACTAGAGTTCAAAACTCAGCACCATGTAGTCTCAGAGCAATGAAAACCGCATGAAAAACTAAATAAAAATTGTCTGTCTCTTTCTCCCTCCCCCCTTGCTCTCTCACATTCCCTCTCTTAAAAAAAAAGAAAAGAAAAGAAAAGAAACACTTATTACAGGCTAGTTGTAGTTCATTATATATATGATAGATGAATTCCTGCAACTCCAGCACATTATTTGTTCTGTGGGAAAGAACCCAAAATCTGACATGACCAAGGTAGACTACGTGTCAGTCTATATAACAACATGAGAAGCAACTGCGTTGAGTTCTGAAGTCAGATACCACAAGTTGTCATGGTGTGTTTCTGCTCCATACCACCATCACCCTGATGCACACACACCTTCACAGTATTATGGAAAGGGGTTCAGTAGTAAAGATGGCTCCTCAGGAGCAAAACAGGAAATGATTGGAAAAAACGACTGAATGTATTTGAGCTAAATGAACTGGATTTTAGTAAGTAAGCTTCATAAAAGGAATTTAGGATCAATGAAATGGCTTTCTTTGCTTTTGATCCAAATCATTAAATAAAAAACAAACCTATTTCTTCTATTTAAATGTCCCCACAAAGCAATCCAAATATCTTCACATTTTGATTATAAAAGAGCTCCAAAGTAGAAGTGTCTATCAACAATTCCATTTATCTGTGGACAATTCATTGCCCACAATGAATAAAACTCCACAAAAGTAATTAAGGTAGATGGGAAATAGAAAATTAAAATTTTTAAAAGATTCCCTCAGTTTTAAATAATGCAGCTATCTAAGCAGAATTAACCATCATAAAATAACTTTTTATCTTCCTTATGTCCTATAAAAGATAAGATTTATCCTATAAACATCTCTCTTATAATGAGCTTTCTGGCTTTTCTATGTAAGTCATGTCTTCTCTATCTTACTGGCATATCCTCTACAGTCCCATTGGCATACCTCCAGCATTTAAAAAATTACTCACATGCATACATACAATTTTAGAAGAAGTAAGAGTCAGTAGCTTCCTAAAACGGAATGTTTCCATTTCACTTTTATATTGCAGTTGGTCTGTGGCATCTAGGTTTGTGCCATTATCTAGCATTCCTATATATTATCTGGACCACAATTTCCGTTACAAGTAGACAGTAGAAGTAAAATAATCATTAGAACATGCCATACTCATTGGCATTACCCATATGCATTTTTTAAATTAAAATGGTATAAGACCTCAAATTTGAGATTTAAGATTTACTATTAATAATTCATGTATTACAGTAAAATAGAAAATTTCTCAAACACTAAAAACAGTTCAATTAACTAAAGAAGAATAGATGTATCACAAACGGCCTCCCTTGGAAACCCTTCTTGTAGGTATTTTATGAAAGTCATAAATTCCAGACACTCATGTTCTTTTTGGTTGTGAATGCTACCATTAACCACAGATTAATTCTGAAGGAAGATAAAGTCCAAACACATTGCTGAGACATGTGCCTATCAAGACAAACACAAGACTAGCTATTAGGAACCAATTCTAACCTCCTCTCTCAAGCTCCCTTGCTGGTAGCCTAGGGGCAACATTTAATCTCTTAGTGTTTAAGTAGCAACATCCTCAAAACAAGGGTAAGCTTTATATTTAATTACTCTCTCAGCAGCCCAGTGAGATAGATTCAACTAAACACAGGTCATCAGATTTCCGCCTATATAATACCCTACTTAAGTAGGTGTCAGTGAAAACATGCTACTAAAGGCACCTGGACACCTTCAGTACCGCTAGCTGAAGTCCCCTGCTACCTCTGTTGATTAAAAGAGTGTCAGGTATTTACTTAGGATGAAATTAATCAGAATGCCATTAGAAAGGAAATATGGTACTGTATTTATTTTAATAAAGCTCCTTTTATGACATCAGACTCATTATCTAAGTCTGAAGAATGCTGTGCTCTACAGGAGAGCTGCAGTTAGAACAGCAGGCTGGCAAGGCTCAGCTCCGCTGGGTGCAAAGCACTTGGCCTGCCATGCAGAACAAATAAAACACAGTGCACTGTAATTCCTTTCAAATGCCTTTAAACAATATAGTAAAGCAAGGTCTGTCATCTCGTATGCATACATGAGATCGTCTGCTTTTAGATAATCTATCTAAAAGGTAACTAGTCCTCAAGGGAACAAATGTTTAAGATTTAGTGCAGATAAGACTACCAATGTGTCTTTTTAAACTTATACATATTTTAAATATAAAAGCTGTAAAAGTGTAAACATGTTGAAAAAAAGAGATATGGGCCTGAGTTGCTAAAGATGGAAGATATTAATAAAAAATATGCATACTCATATTAAAGTACTCTATAAGCCTTCCAATCACACCACTTAGCCAAATGGGTATCAAAAATTATCTGCTTCAATAGTCATTCCTCCAAAAAGGAGTGGTTTCCTTCCTGCTATTAAGGTTTGAATGTGTCCCCTCCAAATTTCAGGTGTTGAAACTTACTGGACATCATGGTATTGTTAACAGGTGGGGCCTTTATGAGGCCATTAGGTCCTGAGGACCCCTCTTCTCTTGAACAGAACTCAGGCCTTTGTAAAGGCTTCCTGCAACTGACAGCTAGCTCATCCTTCTGCCTTCCCATCTGACAACCCAGCATTCCCCTTGGGAGGATGCAGACCTCAGACAACCAAACTGCTGACACCTTTCATCTTGGGACTTCACAGTCTCCAGATCTGTGTGAAATAAATTTGTATTTCTTACAAATGACCTGGTTTGTGGTATTTTGTTATAGCAGCACAAATGGACTATGATATTCCCACATCTACAATTTACTGATAAACTCCTCTGAGAAACTCCTTCACAGACATGAATCCAAACAGAGTTCTGCTCCAAACACAAACCACAGCACATTGGAAAGACCTTGGTGCTACTTACATCCACTGCTTCGTTGTCAGGCCCTTACCCTCCTGTGCTCTGAAGGGAACCAAACTTCCCAACTCATCTGGCAAAAGGAGGTACTAGTGGAATACCAGAGAACATGCAGGAACAAATGAGAAACGAGGATATCTGTTGCTCTCCCTGCAAAGCTTCAAGCAGCATCTCCAGCCCCCTTACAGTCTCAGCATCCACAAGGCACAGCATCCCCTACCACCACAGCCCAATAGCTCATATGTGACATAATGCAAGAACCTGTAGAGGTGAATTGATTAGGTGAGGAGATCTGTAATCTAATCACTACCTTAATCCACTGATTAGGGTTTGAGTGGGTGGTGACTGTAGACAGTTAGGGTGTGGCTGCAGGAGCAGGAGGTGGATCCAGCAGGCATGTTCTTGAGGTTTATATTTTGTCTAGGGTGAGGTGTCTCTCTCTGCCTCCTGGTACCAAGTCCTGAGCCATTTTCTTTCATCACACTTCTGCCATGATGTTCTGCCTCACCTTTGGCCCCAAGGAATGGGGTCAGCTGTCTATTTACTGAGACCTCTATTTACTATGAGCCCCAAATAAAATTTTCCTCCTCCACAATTGTTGTCAGGTCTTTTGATCACAGCGGTAAAAAATTTAACTAAAAATATCCAATATTCATATCATATCCCATTGCAATTAAATCAGAATATCCATCATTACATTTTTAAAAATATTCCCCAAATGGATCCTATGTGTGGTTTGGCCACTAGAATGCATGCTTATGTGGTCTTGGTTTTTCTAGAATTTTCTAAGACATTAGCTTTAGAGTAGGAATACATTTATTTTCAAAAATTAAGTCAGTTTGTACTCACTGGTACTACTGTGGTCCTACTAACCATCTTCAATTTGACTCTTATAAGCAACAGATATATTCAGCCATGTGATACATAATACTAATTGTCTAAAAATTCAATAATCAAACAAATGCTCAGTAGATAGACTGACAAGCCATATCATAAACACCTCGAGGAAAGGGCCAGAGATTAATTAGTTCCAAAGGTCCCTAGTCTAAGGTCTGGCCCTGCAGCCACACCTCATCCTTCTTTTAGGGAGCCTCCTGCTGCCTTTCCCACCTTGCTGAACCTCATGTGCCTCCTCTGCTTCTCAGAATTAGTGAATTCAATTCCACTAAGCACAGGCCACCCCCGCTTGGTGACAGGGTGAGGAGAGATCACGCACATATTCCCTGAACTGTGTTTTGCTAGCGCCAGCTTTGCCTTGCTCCACGGCCTCACCCTTCTATAACTTCCCCTCTCCCAGCCCCTCACCAACCCTTCCCAGCACAGCTCACCAGTGAGGTCACCTGGAACTCTGCCAAGCAGGCCCTAACTGGCAGCGACACCCGGCAGTGGGAGAAAACCAACCCTGGAAAGGTGTGCCAGGATCTCAGCAAGGTAAAAGGAGGTGATAAGTGTGGGGTGCTGCTTTTCATCAAAGAGAAGTCTGATCAACACATAAAAAGAATATTTTAAAACCATGAAACTGCAATGCTTAATTCTGATTCATTGGATCTGGTATGAGCTGAGAGCTTCTTTATTTAATATAAAAACTGAGGAGATTCTCACAGAAATAGTCTTCAGACCACACCTCAGTAAATGTCTCAGATACAGACTCTGCTGTTTATAATAAAGCAAATGACACTGATGCAAACATTCAGATACCCTATCAAATGCTTCCCTTCAGCTATATGAAGACCTTCCTTCTTCCAACTAGCTATAAACCGGAACATGGCCAGTGGGAAGGCTGTAGAAGAAATGGGAGTAGGGGTACTTCTCCATAAACCAAGCCTGCTCACGTTTCCAAGAATATACACTAATCCACACACCCCACCCATGCCATGGAAGAGAAATCCAAGAGTTTGGATGTCATCTTTTACTCTGAACCTTTGTGGGAAATCTACACTGCAATCTATTTTTCCTCAAACTTGTTTCACCTCTTTCTTAATAGTCAAGAAAAACTAATCCTAAGAAAGAAATCAGGGAGAGATAAATGTTTATCTTTCCTTAAGAAGTGCTAGGCAAAATTCCCTCCTATTGCCTGGAAAACATGCTTGTCCAGCTGTGCACACATACGGGCAGACCAACAGCAAGGCAAGGGCTTTGCCAGATGTTACTAGGTGGACATGAATCTTTGGTTTTGTTACTGGGAATTTAACCCAGGAGTGCTTAATCAATGAGCCACACCCCCAGCTCTTTTTGAGACAGGGTCTCACCAAGTTGCTAAGGGCCTCACAAAATTGTTGAGACTGGCCTTGAACTTGTGATCCTCTGTCTCAGCCTCCTAAGCCTCTGGGATTACTGGTATGCACCACAGTGCCCAGCTCATTTTTAAAATAAAATTTCTCTTGGAACACAGGGATCAGAGTCAAAGGAAACGTTAGTAATTATCCAATTGAGTAGACTATATGTTTAAGTGACCTATGAAGAGCTATAAGAATTCTATGTGGTGCCTTATACCTTGAGGACATCTAAGAAGAGTCACCATTGCAATCTGTCACTGCCACCACCCTAGGATAGAAAATGGAAGAGCTTAAAGGTAACATTCACTAAGCCTCTTCTTCAAGCTAAACTATGATTATTGTACAATCGTAAATGCATATGTAGTAACAATATGATATGCCCTTAATCCTAATCCAGAATCACCCCCACATCACCCACCCCCCCAGTCTCTTGACTCTTCTATACTTCCTCCCTATAACAGATATATATATAATACACACACATATATATACGTATATGATTCTGCACTTTTCAGAATTAAATGATTGCATAAGTATTATTAGGTTCTTCAGGTGACTGAAGAGTAAAATACATTGTTGATTCTCCCCCTAGATCCCTTCCTACCATTCCTCCAGCCTCTTCCTCCTACCCCATGCATCTACGGTTCCTCTAGATGATTTTGGTGAGTCTAGTACATGGGCTTGACTACCTTTCAAACCTGGGTTTTGCTCTAGCCTCCCCAAATGAGGGAAAACATTTGACCCTTCAGTCTCTGGGTTTGGCTATTTTGCTCAGCATAATTTCTTCCATTGCCATCCATTTATCTTCAAAGGCTGCAATATTGTTTCTAATAGCTAAGGAGAACTCCATAGTATGTATGTATATATGTACATATATACATACACACACATGCATATATATGTGTGTGTGTGTGTGTGTGTGTGTGTGTGTGTGTGTGTGTATATCTCAATCAGAGCTTTTGGATTCATTCATCCAGTGAAGGGCATCTAGGTTGAATACATAATTTAGCTATTGTGAATTAAGCTGATATGAACATTGATTTTGCTGTGTCACTAGTATGTGCTGAAACTATTTACACTTCCAAGTTGGGGAAAGAGAGTTTCAGAGGGATTAAAATAACTTTACCTGAGTTCACATGGTTAGGAAGTGATAGGATAGGATTCAGACTTGGGTGGATCCAATCCTCAATTAGTTCTCTGGTCAAGAACTTTATAACTGCAAGAATTATTGCCTGGATTCAAATATAGTTCCAAGCTTACTAGCTGTAGATTCCTGGGCAAGACAACAGCAGTTTTGTGCCTCTGTTTTCACATCCTTAAAGTGGAAGTATTATCAGTATCCTAGAGTTCTTGAGAGGATCAAGTAGGCAAAGCCATATACAGCCCTGACACACATGGCAAACCCGCATAAGGCAACCTGGTAAACTGAACACTCCAGACTTACATGGATAGGGCCATTCCTCCTCCGCTGCACCTGATGCCAGTGTTCTACATGTCTCTAACCCTGTCCATTTTCTCCACCACTTTGCCTTTCTCCAGTGAGGTTTTGAAAAATAAATAAGTATCCACATAACCATTCAAGTTCAACGTTTTAGTTTCAGGGTAATTACTAACCAATTTATCAACACATAACAAGGACACAGCAAAGGCCTTAATGACTATGGAATAAAAAATAAAGAAGGCAGAAAAAGAAGACAGTTTACTTACAAATACACCAAACACATTAAAACCTAGAAGGAAAGTAGAAGACCTCAGGAACAAGCCTGTGCTGCAGAGCACAGTCCTGCATGGCCGTGTGCAGGGAACGAACAGGAAGCAGCCTTCTCTTCTTCCAAACCTACTAGTTAAAGTAATTGGCTTAACAGTCAGACTTCTTGTGTATGGAGCCTGAAACAGTTTGATAAAATGTAGCAGCACACATCCATTGGCTCGCTTGTGTTACCATCGGGGATTCAGAACTAGAAAATGCAATCTGAAAGCAGCAAGAACTACCTGCATAAATGTGAAATTTTCCTGATAGAAATGTCACCTATTTCCCATTAGATTGTTACAACTTAGATAAAATTTATAGTTCTATTCCCTAAGGAAGGGATTCATTCTGTGTGTCAACAGGCTGTTACAGGGTTTGACAAGAGCCTTTGCATAACCCGAGTGGTGACAATCCTATTGTACTGTATACATTATTAGGGTCAGGTATGAATAATAATTTTACAGTAGGTTTTTAAGAAAACAGTTACTCCAAAATGACACCTGGGCAGAAGGTGCACTGTGACCCTGAGGTGATGTCAGCATGATGAAATGCTCCCTCACCTGAGTGTGATTATCTGTATATATCTGCTACGTATTATCCAGTACAATACTTTCAATAACCCATGTTTCTGGCCACCAATGGGACAAGTGACAGGACTGGTTGGAGTAGGATGACAGGAAAAAAAAAAAGGAGGTAAGAAGGTGAGGATGTTGGCAGTGGAGTTGCAGGTATGGCCCTGACTATCAGCAATGAGAAAGAAGAGAAGAGATCCCTCAAAAAGAAAGCAGAGACGTGGTAGACACCCTGCTGGGTTCCCCAGGAGACTCACTTTGGATGAGGGAGGGGAAAGAATGGCTTTGAAGGGAAGGGTGTCAGTCCAGGACACAAGACCTGACAAAAGAGGAGGAAGAGGAAGAGGAGGAGGAGCAGGATTTTCTTTTATCCTTCCTCACAGCCTGCCCAGAGAAAACGGCCAGAATTAAGTGCTATTTCCTCCTCTCTGCTGTCTCCCAGCTCCTAGAGACTCTTGAACATTTTGTTCTGCCTTCTGTCTCTTTATTCTCCACACTCATAGCTGTAGTTCTTGGTCCCTGCGTCTGCTTTATCCTCCAGTCTAGACTATGAGCTGCCCCAGGTCAGGGACCAGCTTGCGGTACTCATTGAGAATGAAAGAACAAGGAAGGGATGCAACTGAATTCTCTGTGCACCCTCAGTCAAAATAGAAACATCACTTGTAACACAACAGCTTCTTAGAAAAGTTACTCAAGGAAACACAAATAGAAGAATTTTCTGATGCACTATTAACTTGTTACTTTTCCTGAACAACTCCTAGCCTTCAACTCATTGTCATGAGGATGGGAGGGAGAATAAGGTATAAAATCTAAGTCATAACATTATAGTAAGATAAGCTATTATGGTCAAGCAAAGAAAAGCTGCCTCTCTACCTCTACTCACTCATCCTACTGTGGTGTCTCCTATGGGAAGAAAGGGAAGGATGAGCTCAGAGACAGCTAATCCAAAGAGTCACAGATTCCAGATGGGCTTGACCCCAAATCTCTGGTGAAGCAAAGCTTCATGGTAATAACTGCTATTTGTTTGGTATTTAGTACACACTCATACTCAAATTCCCAAATTAATCACTTTGGCTACTCCAACTGTCATATTTCGCCAATATTCCAGGCCACCATACCAGTAACTTTGCCATATAATACAGAATAAACCACGGCCAGTTAGTTAGTTAGTACCAGGGATTAAACCCAGGGGCTCTTAACCACTGAGCCACAATCCCACCCCTTTTTGACATTTTATTTTGAGATAGAGTCTTGCTTATTTGCTTAGGGCCTCACTAAGTTGCTGAAGCTGGTTGTGAACTTGTGATTCTTCTGCCTCAGTGTCCTGAGATGCTGGGACTACAGGCATGCACCACCGCACCTGGCTAAGATAGTTTCTTAAATGAGACTAAAACTTACACCACTTAAAAAAGCTGTGTCTGTCTAAGGCATTTTTCCCTGGTCTTGTTTGTCTTGCCACAGCACAATTATGGTCATGACACTCCCTGGTCACACAGGGAACCACCAAGTGCAACCCCAAATGAGCCTATAACCATGGACAGGACACTGGGCTTGTTAGATGCCTGCTCCCCTATCTGTGATAGTTACAATACCAACCCCTGGAGATTTCCGGAAGGATAATGTAAGTCTATCACAAAGCCTCTATAGCACTGTCTTTACAGAGTAGTGTTCAAAAATGGCAGCCGTGATTATTGTTGTGATGATGCTGGTGATGCTTTTGATGGCAGTGAAGAAAAGGAGAAAGAGGAAGAGCAGGAGGACCAGGATTTCCTTTATCTTTCCTCTCAGCCTGGTCTGAAGAGGCCATACTAGTGTGTAAACTGGTACTCAACATAGATCACTCATCAGTTTCTCTTTGAACAAGATGCAATTCAAAGGCCATCTCCTCCCTGAAACCTGTCCTTTCCTGGGTTCCACTCCTCAGGACAGAGCTCCTCCATACTATCATGAGCCTGAGCCTGCAGCTTTACTATGGCACTTTTTTGCCCTGTTATATGGATGAATCACATCTTCCCAGACTATGATCTCTCACATGGAATAAGCATCTCAAAAGTTTTGACCATACAGTGCATAAATCACATCAGCATGATCCGTGGAAATTTCCACAAATGGCAAACTATCAGGACAAAGGTGACACTTTTAACTGCTTAGGGGAAAGGCCCAACTTGAAAGACGTACTCTGAATTTTTACAACCTGTTTATTTCTTAAGGTTTTGCATCATTGGAGATGGGGATGATAAATCGAGCACCCAAATATTACATCATTATAATAAACTAGTTTATATCTTTCTCATGAGACAAGAATTACTCATACTCTTACCTCTTCAGTAAGTGTATTACCTACTGTGCTCTGAATTCTGGCAGAAGCCATCTTCTATGAAGTCACTCTTCCAAACCACACACAAAAAATAAACAAAGAAGTATTCACCACAGATGCTCAGAGACACAGACTCTACAGAGTTCCTCAAACCAGCTATATGGATGGATTTAAAGATGTAATCCTCCTACCTTCCAGAATGTGAAGGGGCCTTCAACCTTTAAAAGTGATGAGTCCACCCAAACACAGATTTTAAAATAAGAACTAATGAAGCTCATAGGTCAGGACTCTCCTATATAAGTTCAGCATCAGCTTTATCCTGTTCCTTTTTACTCTTCAGCCTAAACTTTTTTTTTTTTTGTAAAAGTTTAAGAGAAAATATTAAGGCACATGACTCAGCTTCAAATGCTCATTCTACTACAGATGGCCAACTTGACCAGATGGCCTGGGCTTGGAATCTGGCTCCACTACTTGCCAACTGCACAACCATGGATGGAGCATTTAACCTTTCAGCATCATCCTCACTCATAAAGTAGTGATGTTGATTTAAAAAAAAAAAAAGTGTCATGGAATTGTGAGGATTAAATAGGTTAACAGAAAGTGTTTGAAAAGCACCTACTCATCAATCCCC